>JAPDSC010125306.1:10495-35985 GCA_026290005.1 Latrodectus geometricus | reverse complement strand
TGCCTATCTTAGGACTTACATTTGAACTTAATGCCTATCTTAGGACTCATGATATCTTAGGACTTACTATCATGTCTATCTTACTATCTTGGAACTTATATCATGAATTTAATTAAAATATCGCAATTTATCTTTTGTATAAAAGCCTAATATAAAATATCCCTGTATGATCTCTGAAGCTACTATATTATTAATGACTATATGAAAATTGCCTTGAATAAGTAATATATGAGAAGAATAATATGGAAAAGTTTGGAATGCAGATGATTGTTATATAAAATGTTTTCATACGAATGGAACTTTATAACTTACAAATGAAATAAATATCCATCATGAATGAAGATATTGAAATGAATATGAGATTCTAGGTTTATATATAAATACTGAAAGAAACATGAATCATATTAATTACGAAAAATATTTTCATCTTCAATGAGAAAACATAACAATATTACCATCTAAATTCAAAATTAGTTCTAAATGACGAATAGAATGCCATAAAACATCTATGGATTACAAATTTAAAAACAAAGTCCTAATACATAATCAATAAATATTATATATTCTTTTCTAAATAAAAATTAAAATTGGAATTTATGAATATTATAAGATTTGTATAAATAGTCAATTTATTAAATTTTATAAAATTGAAATATTTTCATGGTCACTTGTAAAATTGAATTTTTTGCATAAATTGCTCAATATTCTATGCTAAATTTGAGATTTGAGAGTTCTCCTCTCATAAGATTAACCCAAATTCTCTGAACTCTAAGATTTTATAATAATATCTCGGAATAGGCTTATCAAAAATAGCCCTAAGCCTCGATCTCATACTCAATCAAACAAATTTAAAAATTCTATTTTAAATCAATAAGTTCTAGCTAACGTCCATATCATAAGTAATTTTCTTATAGCATTAAAACTAAGAATTCGAATAATTTTCTTTCAAGATTGTAAAAAGGTGGAAAATTATCAAGATATTGTTTCCCCCAAAACCCACAATATCCATATTTGATAATTTACACAAGATTGAACAAATTCATCAGATTAGATTATTCTTATTCAAATCTCTATTTTCCGTTCTAGATTAACTTAGAGCAATTCTTTATTTCGTTTCTTTAAGTTTAATATAGTAAGAAGGCAACTTACGAATTTTTTGTTTTTCTCAGTATTTCTACAAAATAAAGAAGAGTGAAGACATAGTTATTTGTCTGCAAATCTTTTAGCAATGTTGTTTCTGTACTTTTTAATCTCAATCTTAAGCAATTTCTTTTGTATTTTAATATTAACCGTTCAACTTACTTCACGCAACGGTGTGATAAATGATGTTTTTTTTTAAGAAACACAATACACCATCATGACATGCAATTCTAAGCACAATAAATTATGATATTAGGTGTACATTTCTTACTTCACTTGTGAAAGCAACCATTAACTAGTTTCAAATTTTTCTCAATTTCGTTAAGTTTCGAAATAGCTATAATTTTTCTCTCTCTATTATCTATTTACAAAACAACGGATTATGTTTCGTGATTTGTTATTGATGATTAATCAGTGATATGTCATTCATGATTTGCTTTCTATCAAAAGAAAAAAGCTTTATTTTTTGTCTCTTATAAATTTTAAAATTCAATGTTTTCTTCTTATTTTGTTACTCATATGTAGAAGATGTTTTCACAATTTTGCGCGCATTTTCAGAAAGTTGGAAGTCCAAATAATGATTTTATGATATGTTTTAAAAATTATAGCTTATGATTACCTTAATAAAAACTTGAAAATTTGTTTATTGTACTCTTATTATTCTAATAAACTTATGAGATATTATTCATTGAATTTCTTATAAAAATAGCTATTTTAATTTAGATTAACAAAGCTTCAACTTTTAATGGATAAACCATCAATTCCTTTTTACATTGAATTTCAATTTTACTTTATAAATATTTATTGGAAAAAAATTTGAAGTATTCGTATATTAACATTTTATTTAATATGGTTACTCATATTATAAGAAAATTCACAATTCTTCTGGAAAATGAATTTCTTAACATTAAAAACTCATTTTTATATTTTTATATCACTTGTTTCAATGACGCTGAATAACTTTTAGCAACCAAAAAAAATTTAATAATGTTACTCTTTTTCAGAACTTTTAATAAGACGCTATAAAACTAAGTATGGAATCAGTTATGTGTTTTATATGCAAATAAATAATGTTTTAATTTGCAAAATAATTTTAAATTACTGAACTTGCGTCTAAGGTAATATTAAATCAAGATTGTGATATTCAAGTGAATAAAATGCTTTATCGAGTAAAATAATAATTCACTAAAACCGAGACAAGTTAATTTCCAATTTTTGGCTGATATAACTGAAAAACATTACTATTTCAACAATGCTGAATTTCAATGAGTCTAAGAAACAATGTTTCATTACTTCATCACCCATTATTCTGAATGCAAAATTTATGGGCGTAAACCAGATTGGTTATTTCCCTAAGAGTTACTTTCTGTTTTCAAATCTCGTGATCCAAATCACTCAACCATCTTATTTAAAGTCGCATGTGTCGGATGGCCAACAAACAGAATCGTTTGCGGGAAAATTCATTCACTCCACTTTCATCCTTGCTGAAAATCGGAAGCATACGATTATTTTCCCGCTTTTCCAACAGAAAGAATTTTGAGAAAAAATTTTTCGTTCTTTAAAATTCATTCCTCAAAAGAAACCAGAATGTTATATATAGGATGCATTATACTTATGGGTTAGTGATTTCAAAAATTTTATTATAATTTTTCGTTCTTATATAAATTTTTAGTATATATTATTTATGAAAATAATACTTTTTATTCTTTGTACTATTCATTTTCACAGGAGAGTTTTAAATTTTTGCTTTTAAAAATAATTTTTTTTCAAGTAAAATTAAATTCTGCTTGAAAATAAAAACTGTTAGTATATTTGTCAAACTGTTAAGTTTAAATAAAAATTTTCTAAACAGTTAGATTATGAATTTTTACTAATTTTAAAGATAATAACTTTATAAAAGAATGAAACTTTTAAAAATGGGTATAAAGATTGGTATATTTAATTAAATTTTTGTAAAGATAATAAAGTTTTTATGAGAATAGGATTTTCCAAATTTATATTTGCTTAACGTTTAATTGTTTTATAAACAAAAATATTGATTCGAATATGTTCCCATTCAAATCTCTGAACTATTAATAATAAACATATTGCAATACTATGTAAGTTTGTAAAATTTCTTTTAAATATAATGCTTTAAAAACAAAATGCGTTATTCTAATTTTAAGTAAATTTTACAAAAATTAAAATGATATTAAAGTAATATTAATTTTGACCTTTGAAATAATTTTAATTTTGAACTTTGAAAGTTTTTTTTATAGGAAATGTAAAGTTCCCTTGTGAAAAAAATTAGAATAATTTGTTAATTAAAATTATTATATGAATCTCTTGTTTAAATATTTACTGCATAGAAATACATCATGTATATACTAATAACTAAATTAATGTCTTATTAAAACATTTTTATTTCTGAAGCCAGAATGCTAATTTTCTTTAACTCTAATGATTTTTCTTTTATCCACGGTTAGTTTATGTTTCATGAGCTATCATTTTCCTTTATTAAACATTTAAGATCATTTTAATTTTTTTTAAATAAAACAACGAGATATTATGAATCCTAAAATTATAGTATTTAGGAATAAAAAGTTATGTTTAATTATTTTTAGTTAGGAATAAAAAGTTATATTTAATTATTTTTCCTCTTTTGAGTAAATTCGTCTAGCAGTTGGAAAAGTTAACAAAATATCGTGTTTCAGTATTTTAAAACAGATTATCGTAAAGTATTATATAATTTTTTTTGTTAACAACTATATTTTATTTATTGGGAGTTATTTTGGGTTATAAGACCATTTTGTTCAATCTGTAGTTACTGTAGGATGCCATGCAGATAAGACAATGAAGCTGGAGGAATTCATGACGTCACTGGCCAACACAAAGAGTGAAAACTTCTTTGAAGTAAGTATTCCATAAGTAGAAAATTTTGCTTTTTTTAGTTTTTTTTTATGTTAATCACCAATAAGTTAATAATTTTGAATTGTGTTACGATTTTTTTTAGAAAAAGTCAGTTATGCTTAAAATAGCACAATAACAAAAATCTATTGAAATTAGATTATTTTAATATCATTTATCGGTTTTCATTATAGAACTAATTAAATATTAAAATGTGTAATAATAATATACGATTTACCTATTCTTATATTTAATTGAAAATCATAAATTTATAAGTGTTTTAACTTATCAACTATTATTTATAAAATGACTTTAAATTAAATTATCTTGATTTTACTCGCCAAATCTTTTTTTTCTTTTGCGTGTGTTAATCAAGAATCATTAAGGGATGAAATCATTACGCAGCATAAATGGTTTCTTGAAAAAATAAATAACTTGCGAATCTCTGCTAAAAGTTATTATTGTATTAGCGTGATCAGTGTTGTATCTCTTAATTAGCGAAAAATAAACGCTTACTGCCAAACAGGATTAAAATTAGATTTTGGCACGCGACCATATGATTTTGTATAGTTTAATAACATGTTCTAGGGATTTTTCACAAATTACACTTGATATTCCCATGGTTAATTGTAGCTGTTTCTTTTAAAAATATTTTTTCATGTTAGATATTCATTAACGGGAAAATACAAAATTTTCGGAAGGAAAATCTAAGCGGAAAATCTTTGTCGAATGGATAAAATTTTGTTTTCCTAAAATGATTCAAAAGATTAATTTGTTAATAGTTCTGTTTGCTTAAAGATAAAATCATATTTTATTAATACATTATGTCCTCGTAATTAAAAATCAATATAACATTTAAAATTAATTTTCCTAAAGTATAGTTTTATGTCAAAGGAAAAAGGAAAATTCAGTTTATGTATGCTTTAAAATCATAATTTGTCATCCTATTATTTAGAGCATCATAAGAAAATAAATCTTTTATTAATCTTATGCATCCACGTTAACTACGGAAATCTCAAAATAAATTATTTAATGATCTAATACAGCTTAATAAATAAATTAAATTTAAACAATAATGTTATGAAAAATTATAACTTATACTTTATAATATTTTAAATTTTCACTTGTTATTAACAATAAAATATATCTAATTTTTTGTTTCTTAGACTTTTCCTCGTGAACAAGTACTAGAATGTTAAGACTTATTAATGTTCTCATAATTAACACCCAATATTTTATTAATAGGCAATTCTTAAACATTTAAAAAAAAGTATGAATAAATTAGCACGTATAAATTTATGTATTTGTGTAACTGATAATAAAATTTAAACTAATAATAGATTTACGTTAGAGTTCCTTATAGTCAACAAGTAATTGTTATTTTAATTTTAGAATTTTTTTTATAAATATTGTATTATGTTGCCAATAAGAAAAGCTTAATATCATTGATTAAGACCAATCACACTGATTAGAACTAAATAACAATATTAAGTGTGTTGATGTTAAGTAATCATAACTATGTATATTTGCTGAATATTATATCATCCTTAAAATCTACATGATTATTAAAAATATCATTCATAGAAACACGCATAAAAATTATACATTAAAGATACAACGAATATATTTTTACAAATTCAATGGAATTGATTCATCTAATAAAAGAGCTATGTATGTACACCCAAATATAGAATATTTTATTGCGTAACAGTAGTCGATATTATTGAAATTCATTTTACAACTTAATTTTATGAGACTCATTTTAATTTTATAGATTTATTTGAATACTTATGTTCTTCAGTTTTAAGAAGATTTTCTATCACTCTTGCAGTTCAGTCTCTAAATTATTTGGAGAAATATTTTCAACATTTTATAAAATTTCTGCAAAAGAAATTTGCAGACATTATATAAAAATTTGTTCTCTCATATTTTAACATGAAAACTTTATTTTTAAGTGAAATATTACTTTGTTCATAAAATACAAAAAACTAAATAAAAGATTTTTTTCCGGAAAGACATAATAACAAATTACTTTAAAAATTAAATGGTTGTAAATGACGTTTCCAAAGGAAAATTGGTTGGCGAGATTATTAATGACATTTTAAATGTTTGGTTTTCTTAATAATTCTTTCAAAGCAATTAACATGTATTATATAATAAATAGTTCAGTACATTTGTTCTCATTAAAGGAAGAAAATTAAACTCAATTACCGGAAATAGTTTGCTTTAGCTGCTTGCGTGATCTCTAGATGTTCATTTCATATAGAAAGAATTTGTTTTTTACGTTAATTCTTTATATGAGATATTAAAATATTTATAATTGAGGCATTAAAATAAAGATAATTATTGTCATTATATTTTTTAAACATTTTTCTTGGAGAATTTTTTATATTTTCCTATGAAAACTGTTTAATTGTGCTAAAATGTTTTAAAAAATGCTTAATTAAAATAGAATTTATAATTTAAGCAAATTATATATATACATAATTTATATGCATAAGTAAGTATCAATGTAGCAATGAGAATCTTTTTCAACGAAATAAAAACAACTGAAGCAAATTTGATTAGTATTAATGTACAGTTTATGTTCACAATTACTTATTAAATTTAATTAACTTTTTAACATATATAATTCACATCAAAAGCTAGAAATAATTTGAAATTAAAGGAATAAAAACAAACACAAGTAATAAAGTAATATTGCAGATTCTTCGACTATTAAACTAAATAAATCAAACCCTTAATTAAAAGAAAATTCTTAAGTTATTTTTAAAATTTTACGTTTAAATGATGAATGTGTCAAGCATGACTTTTTCAATTATGAAGTTTACTAGTATGAAATTTTCGTTATACGAAAATAAGTAACAATTTCCTACAGAAATCAAGATAATTTCTTTATCACAAACTAAATGCCCATCAAAATTAATGAGTGTTTTGTTTTATTTAACTGATGTTTTTTTGTCTATTAAACTAAGGAGCATAAATTTATATATACGCTCGTTAACATAATAAATCCTTGTTTTCCTACCAATGCTTTGTTAGGCAATATTAGTTTTTTATGCGTCTTAAATGGCTAAGAACAATTACACATTTTATTTCTTAAATAAATTTTGTAAAAGTATCTATTGCTTAAGAGTTTATTATAATTTCAGGAGTAATGTGAATTTGTTGTTTCATTGTTTCTTGTAACCAAAATAATATTTTTATTAGGAAGTTTGGTCGGCATATTTTATTTAAATATGAAAGTAGACATGATTGACTTAAATATTTTTCTATGTTAACTTCTTATTCTTGTTCCTTATAGTTTCTCACAACAGGGTGATCAAATGATTGAAATCTATTCACTCAATGAAATACAGAATTAAAAAAATTTATAAATTAGTATTTGAAGAATTATTTAAGATGGAAAGTTTTAAATAATAAAGCTAATGATTAACGAAACAAAGATTAGTATTATTACTCCTCGAGTAGTTAGCTGCAAGCATTATCTTCTTCAAAAATATGTCAAGATTTTTACAAAAAAGCAGTTGCAAATCAAGATTTAATTTTTCTTGCTTTTCATAAGATTTGCTTAACGCATGTATATTAATTAATTTTTGTTCTCACAAGGGACTTTTTATTGCAAACCTAATTTATTCTACACATAAAATCTGTTTTCCGTGAATTAACATATAAAATTAATTATAAATTTCAGATATTAATAATTGGAAATATTAAAATTAATATTCATTGGAGGTAGTTAAAAGTGATGTGGATAAAAAGTATAAGCAATGATTCTAAGTTTCTAACTGACAATAGTCATATATTTTTTATCATAAAAATTTTATGATAAGCTACTAATAAAACTATTTAAGGCATTAGTAATTATTTGTAAGCACTGTGCACAGAATTATTATAAATTTGTACTGGTAAAATCTTTATCAAAAGGCCTCGTTGAGGAAATTTTCAAGGATTTTTTATTGTGCATCTTCAGAGAAATCCAAGAAAATTCCTAAATAATCTCTAACGGAAAATATGCAAATAGTAAGAAAGGAACCATTTTCTCCTATTAATCTAATAGTATTGTGATCTAGCATTTAATATTTTGCTCCGAAAAGTTCACAATTTTATTATTTAACCGTGTATTCCACGATGGCCCTTGAACACGGAATTCTGTTTGTTAGATATTACCAACGCGTTATGAAGTTTTAAACATTTGATGAGATGAATTTATTGATGAAACACTCTTGTTTCTTTGCTCTCTCTGAATTGCGAATAGCATTGACACTTTTAAAACTCTAAAAGAGCTTCTTCATTTGAATTTTTCTTTAACTGAAAAATTATTAATAAAATATTTAGTGGAGGGAACGGAAATAAAAATGTTTCACACATTCTATTGGGTAGCTTTAAATTTAGAATACAATACATTACCTAATTAGGAATTAATTAGATTTTACTAATTTCTTATAAAGTTAGGTAATATTTTGTAAGCAATTTTATTACATTACATAGCCTCAATATTAATTCATCTTAATATTGGTGTACGCATTACTATGATTCGGTAATTTTATTGAGAAGAACCTCTAAAATGTCTGTCTTGAAAATACATAACAAGAATTTCAAAAATAATGATTAATTTTTTTCCATTGCAAAAATTCAAGTTATATATTTCCCAAATTATTTTCTTAAAAGTTTTTATTTGATGTTGAACTCTGATTATAATTGCTGAGTAAATGAGAGAAATTGAAGAACACATAATGCTTTTTGTTCTTATTAAGACGTATCATTTAAATTTATCTAGTCTTGTTGAATTAGAAATGATAAAATGAAAAGCAATATAGTTAACAAATTACCGAAATTATGAATTATCATTGGCATAACAAAATTTAATAAGAAAATAATATGTTACTTTCATTCATTTAAAAATTTATTTTGT
This sequence comes from Latrodectus geometricus, assembly GCA_026290005.1. Taxonomy (NCBI): domain Eukaryota; kingdom Metazoa; phylum Arthropoda; class Arachnida; order Araneae; family Theridiidae; genus Latrodectus; species Latrodectus geometricus. The sequence goes on along the minus strand of JAPDSC010125306.1, from coordinate 27,044 downwards.
AATTTTACTCTTTATGAAAGTATTATTATGTTTTATCTCATTAAAATAGGAGGCAAACTTGAAGCAAGAATAAATATCTTTATATTAATTAATATAAATTAATAATATCAAATTTCTGACAACTATAAAATTAAAAATTATGAAATTTTATTAAAAAATGAATAATTTTATTTAGTTGGTAAAATCTAATCTTATTTAACTGACTTATCTTGCAGAATGAAGATATGAGTGATGATTCTGATGATTCTAATCAGTTTTATCAGAGATCAGGTTTTATTCAACAACCTCAGGATCTTTCAATAGCAAACAGGGATCAATTAATAGCCTCTCTTCTCCAAAATCTCAAAAATCAAGAAAGAAATCTAGCTCTAAATTCTGAATCATCACTTGTGCAGCAGCGTTCTCCCAGAAATATCCAAGCAGCAGCAAACTCTTTATCTGATTCCGCCTTCTTATATTATCCTTCGGAAAAAGAAACCAGCTACCAATCGAATAAAGAAGAAAAGAAGTCATATACACCAAATTTCGAAGCATCCCAGAACATTGCTACTCTTCAAGTTCAGGAGCCAGCTTACCTTTCACCAGGACAACAAGTCAGCTCTGGAAGTCAAACAACATTAAACCAAGTCTCTGCAGGTGGTTCTCAGAAGCAAGCCATAACTTCGGCAAACAGCGACAAGACCATCGTGAAGTTGGATAGACAAGGACCTTATGCATATGAAACCGGATACCAGCATGCAGGATATGGCAATCAGCTTCGTAATGTTGGGGGTTATGAACAAGAACATTATGTACAGGAACCTCATGGATACAGCGTTCCCACAACGAAACAAGTTGCTATCAGACTAGACCCACTTGGTCTGGTAAGATTACTTTTATCAGGTTTACCTAGACCTTTATTAAATCTGAATGGAAAGGTATTTTTCGGAGTAGAATTGGGTAAGGGGGTAGGTTTGGCAAAAGGTAGGCCAGCACCTCAACCCCATTATGGTGGTGGAGGAACAGTCATAACACTAGGTTAAAAAAATATCCAATCGCCAAAATAAATGTAAATATTTTATGGTTCATTGATACATGCCTATTTATATCATCACCAACAATGTGCTGGTGTTTAATTTAAGAAATGATAGTCAAAGAGCAAAGAATAACCATATATATTTACACGTTAATTATGTCTACTGAACTAGGGAATTATTGATAATTTTTGGACAGGAAAATATTCAAAGCTGGTGAATATCATAGAATATAATATAAATAGATGTCCTTGAATATATATTTGGGTAGTCTAGAAAAATTAACATGGTAAGATTTCTAATTTAATTGATTAAATTATGTATTTATGGGCTTTACTTAATAATCATCGATGGGTTATTTATATATTTTGTTAGACTAACTTTCTTAGATGGTCTTAAAATCGGATTAAAATTAATATGAATTATATATTTAAAAAAACATAAATTCGTTTTTTTAACTAGGTACAATATGGTGTAAAAAATGCAAAATGAAAAGGTCTAAAAGTGAATATTTCTCTTTTTTACGTTATATTGTATTTGATAATAACTAAAATGTAACTTAATTTTAATTACTTAGAAAAAAATTCAACTATACACAATAGTTATTTATTGATATTTTTATGTTGTTTGATTCATTATTATTTATTTTTCATGAATACATTTTTTATTTATTTTGTGAACATTTTGACAGTAAAAATAATGAAAATCTTATGAAGAAAAATATAAATCACATTTGCATTGAAACATTAATTATCTGTAATTATATTCATGCAATTTAATTGTTTGGTTATTATATTCTTTACATGGAATGTGTGCAATAAATTTTATTCAAATAATTTATTTTTATTGTATGGGAAAGCAATTGTTTTGTAAATAGATATATTTTTTAAAAAAACATATGTATTATAGTTTAAATACACAAATAAAATTTTGAATATTTTAAAAATAGTGTGTGAGTCATTTTTCAAAATGTGTAACAGAAAGCAGACTTTGAAATATTTTCATGGGGAAATTTTTTGAATAATTGTTGATAAATTTAGTGATAAACTACATGATATTTAAAACACAATTAAAAGTATATTTAAATGTAAAATATATATTAAAAGTGTATATTTTATTTATTAAGTGTACTTTTAAATATATGTCAAAACCCAAATAAATCTATCAGTATTTTTATTTGATAATTCGTACATTTATAGCATAAATTAAAATTTCAAAACTAGGTTTAGTTTATTCAAAAAATTTTTAACTGGTTTTATTTAAATGTCAGAATAAAATTATTAAATATTTTAAAAATTTAATTTGAAAATGTAATTTATGAAAAGTAATCTTGAATAAGCAATCGTAATATGTTCATTCCGCAGAGTAAAATAATATCTTTATCAATTTTAAAATTAATTTTAGAGGATATCCTATCAGTTGAGCGAAAATGAATATAAAAATGTTTTTCATACCTGGAAAAAATAAACAGAATAAAAAAACATCAAATTCATCATGAAAAAAGTTTATGCCAGGAAGTAACTTTTGAATTGATCAAATTGATTTCGAAGTCTTTTTAGTTAAATCTTTTTGATTAATTAAGTATTTTTAGAAAGCTTTTCATAGTGAAATAAATTAAGAAGAGAAAAAAAGAAATAATTCAGAAAAGTAATCTAAGGAAAATGGTTATTATCTGTTTTATAACATTAGCAGAAATTTAACCGTTGGTATTTTATATGCTATAATTCTCTCCGATTGATTATATATATTTCCAGATACATTAAGTATTTATTTGCATGTTATATATTTATCCATTACATCTATATATATTTTTATTAGATATGGAAGCGAACATATAATTGTTATCTTTGACAACATAAAATTAAATCACTTTTTGTATTTGAGTAACATCATTAATTCAAAAAATCTGTTAATCAAAGGAATTCAATTCCCATTAAACTTCATTGATTTCTGTTCCAAACACCAATATAAACAGAAATCATTATTAAATACTATATAAAAGTAATCCTTAAAAATTTTAACATTCTAAACATAAGATAGCATGCATACTTTTGAAAAAGAATACTTTAAAAATATAAAACGTGTATACTTGAATCAACATATTTTCTCTTAAAATATACTGCAGAATCACACAGTGAAAATTTATATACTGCGTTCTACTATATTTAAAAAATAATTATTTTTAACATACTTTTTGCAAAGTAACATTAGCAAAAGTGAAAGATAAAAATAAACGAAAAAAAATTTAAGCGTCACTACCTTTATTCCTCGTATTGAGTTTATATAATTTTTTCATTGGATATTGCTTGCTTTACGATGGAAATACAATGTAGAAAAAATATTTAAAATGCATCAAATATTCCTTGGTAACTAATACTCAACATAAAATATAATCAACCTAAAATATACTGAAACTTTGTAACATAGATCGCTTTCTAGAAATTTATGAATACCAAATATACATAAATACCACATACCATTGTTTATAATTCTTTAAAAAAAACTTTAAAATGACATTTTCGGACTAAAACATAATGCTTTCATGAATACTACTAATATTTTAAACCTTTTCGTTTAAAAAAATCATGTTATTTTCCTACCCATAATTCATAGAAGCAAAGTTGTTACTTTAAAACTAAGTACATAGGAATTTTACAAATTTCCTAAAAACTTATTTGAAACTTTTCCCCAAAAGGAATCTTTTCATCTTAGTTCTAAATGGCAAACTTACCATAGGCAATTTTGTCCCATATACCTCAGACTCTGGACGTGTACAAATGTCAATCACTTCGCAAAGTATCAAAAGGAAAAAAAATATCATTTGGCTCCTTATTGTTAATCACATTTATTGCAGACAATCTCAAAAAATATGTATCGAAAATAATAGCACACATTATACAGTGGGTGCCCAACTATATAAGCTACCATTCCTTTCATCCTTTGTAGTGTTGAAGGGTATAAAAACATTGTATAACATGGCTAGTCATGATAGATTGGCTGTTAGTGTGAAAAAAATAAAAGATAGAAGTAAAATAATACAATATTTGCAGCATTTACTCAGCAAATAAAATTTTGTTTTCAAGTAAACTTAATGGCCAAAGTCTTCTAAACTTATAACTCGATTAGAAAAAAAAATCTTCTTTGAGTAAGCGAGAAGAAATTCTGTATTCCACATGATTAGTGTTTTACTCACAATAAGTGAACATGTAGTGATCAGAGTACTTTTCAAGATTCGAGAATATTATGTTTTTATGCAAAAACTCCACATTTAATGACATGAACAAAATAAAGTATTTTTATAATAAGTGAGGTAATAATCCTCTTTATAACAGACAACGTATCGAAAACAATATTCTAACGAAATATAAACTGCAAAAAACTCTCTTGACCAAGATCAATAAGAAATTATACAATACGAACTATAGATAAAAAGGCGCTTTATAGAACAATTCTGCAACATTACCTCACTTAAAATAATAATAAATAAATGTTTAGTATGATAATTTTATAAATAATTGCAAGACTAGGAGCTGAGAGCAAAACGTTGGAGAAAATTCCTCTCCTTTTCATGTAAAAAAATATAACAACATATTATTTTATTAAGTAAAATTCATATATTAAATATTTCAGAAAAATAATTCATAAATTCTAGTTAATATATTTTATTTTCTAAATAAAACCAGCTTTATTTAATACTTTTAGATCAGATGTATAAAAACGTTTCTGCAAAATGTCTCTTAACAAAATTTCAACACAATATTAGTCATACTATTTTGAAACATATTCTTAGAGGTAAACCATTGGGTTAATACCATGTGTTTAAAGTCTGAAGTGATGCAGTCTGCTTTAAAAATTTCCAATAATTGACATGAACATCCAACCTTTATTTGCAATATATCCATCTAGATTTGAATAGGTCATCGACAGAATTTGAAAATATTTGGTGAACAAGCATATGTTGTCATCGTAACATGTGCTTGTTCCCCTTTATGTCCAGATAAATCTTAAATACCAAAACACATTTTTTATGTAAGTGACGTAACACATGCCCTTTGTAAATGATACAATACCTTTAATGCGGCATTTGCTTACTTCGGTAGACCTGTTTTGCATGAATGTGATTAGAATTTCCGAATTATTTTTCGAGTAGAATTCCAAATCTCAAACAATGGGAGGAGGCCTTATTCTCTTGGCGTAGAATGAACTAAATGTGTCCTAAATATGAAAAAATGAGATCTAATAATACATACATATATATATATATATATATATATATATATATATATAGTTACACACCTCTTTTATTTATTGAATAAATCATAGAGCAAAAGAGAAAAATTACCGATATCTTACTAATTTTCCAACTAGATTTTGGAAGGGTTTAACAATGATAGATGATGAAAAATTCGGATTTTGTTAGATGCCTTTGTAAAAAATCCGATTTTTTCAATGCCCCTTCCTTAAAATCCGCAGATCTTTATCATTATATATTTATAAATGTATGCAATTGATTAGCTAAAATCTCACTTAAGTTTTAAATAGATATTTATTTAACAAAAGGTACAAACAAATTTATGCATATGTAATTAGATTGTAATCAAATTGAAGTCACAGATATTCTTTTTAATGAGCCAATAAGTTTTGCTTTTCGCTCATTTTCGCTTTAAAATATTTCCTTTTTTTTATTATTATTTTTATTAATTTGATAATATTTCTTTATTATCATTTTGCGTCATGAAACCGTTGTTAGATGGCAGCACCAAAATATTTATTATCTTGTATTTTAAAATAGTGTTTAATATGCTTAACAGATAGCAGCACTGTGTATGTGCAACTATTAGCTTATCTCACATCTTTTTAAATCTTATTCTGTTGATAAAATGCGAAGCCGATCAAGTAAATTATTTCACTTTTATTTTTAACAAAGGATTTAATTGTTTTGCGTAATTTATTAATTTTTGTACAATTTAATAAATATATAATGATGTTTGAATCAAAATAAAGCTGAAAAGTAATACAAATTAAAGTTAAGAATCTTTGCAAATGTTAAAATAACATGTTGCTCTTCAATATCATAGTTGTTGCTGCACCTCTTAATAGTAAGGGTAACTATTAATTTGAAGTTTTTTTAGTAAAATTTCAAACAATAGTTTATTTAAATTTAAAATTACAACAATAGTTTCATAAAAAGAATTTTATTTATTGAAAATTAAAATAAAAAATGTATTTAGATAAACATAAAGTTTACTGGTTCATAAAAATGAGGACGCAAAGAATAGCTGAAAAGACATTTTTAAAATAATTAATCATTTGCTGCAGCTTTTATTGTATTCATTGTGGAATTTTATTTGGCATATTTTTATAAGATCTTCTAAATAATTTACATCGAATTCATTCCAAGTATCATAAGGAATCAATCAGATTTTCTAAAACTCGTTATTACTACCAAATATTGAAAATATTATTTTGCGAATCACTCCGAAATATTTTCAACTACATTTAAATCATTAGATGTTGGGTGCCCTGCTCTAAACATTTTTTGTGAATTAGGTGAAATTACAACTATTAGAAATACTTAAGATAAATATTTTGAAAACCTTTTTATGGTATGCCTTTAAAACTCGTCTGGAAGATTTATTTATTTGAACAATAAGAGAAATGATTAGCATTTTATCACGTGAAGTTTATTTGGGTTTTGTTGTTGACCTTTTTTTATAAATATTACTTTCTATTTTTATTTCTAATGAAACAGCAACTTCAAATTTTTTCATCATTGCAGGTATATATTTGAAGTTGATAAATCTTTGCCACAAAAATTCTATATTTTTCTAATATCAGTTATTTTTTTAAAACTGTTTTTAAAAATAGTTCAGACTAACAACTATTTCAAAATAATTTATTTTTAAGAAAGGAATTTAAATTTACTTAAAATCATAAATTTTTAGAAATTTCAAAAATGAAAATTAATATTGTCCTTATATTTATGGGCAACAATTGACTAATGTTTTATGTTTAATTAATTAATTACAGAATTGTGAAGTATAAGGAATAATTTCAAAATGATATAACAAGTTAATATTCAGAGTAAATATCTTTAGTGTATAAATTATAAGTTACTATTTGTTTTGTTTTTTACTAAAAAAAGGAAAGGAAAATTATGTCATTACATGTATGAATAAGCAATTGCATGTTATTTTATCACTCTTCGTTTGTGAAAAAATAGAAAAGTATAAATATATATATACCTTTTGTTTTTATTTTATTGCAGTTTGATTATAGACTATAATTATAGCAAATGGAGCTAAAGCAACACATTAATGAATTTATTTTTTAGTTGCAGAAGACTTCTAATAAAATGTGAGGAAGCTGCAAGCGAGATTGTGTCAGCATTATAATTACACCTAGAATTTGCAAAACTGGCCTTTTTTTCTCAGCCTTTGCAAAGGATTACCACCTAGTTTTAAATCAATAAAATCTGTGATATCCAAAATTTAAACGCCATTAAATTATTTTAATGTAAAAAAATAGAAGTTTATATGTGATTTCATAAGGAAAAATATTAATTAAATAAAGATAAGACAATTTAAAAAATACTAGATGAAAGCATAACTGGATATTTTTCGTTTTCACATTTTATTTCCTTTTTTAGCTCATAAAAGAAGTTTACGCATTTTAAATATATTCTTGCAGTTCTAATACAAATTAATATTTATAGCTTATATAATTTTTTATAATATTTATTAGATTTTTTATTTAAAAGTAAAACAGTATCATTTACGTACTGAAATTTTAAGCAAAATTTATATACATTTAATATTATTCGTTTCTTTGAAGTTAAGAAACCAAAGGAATCCTATTGAATTAACAATTTTAATATATACAAAAGAAGATATGTGAGCTCATCTGTTAAACAGATTATTTGCTAATACTATAATATTTTGCATGCCATTCCACCTGTCTTTCCATTTCAAATTACATATGATTGTTGATAATTGTAGTTAAATTTGCAGCACGTAAAATTTTCAAAATAGTAGATGTTAATTATCGCACTTAAAATATTCACTCTGTATTTTAAAAATTGAATAGAAGCATTTTATCTCACAAAAATATGTGAAATCTTATTTTACAAACTTTGTATTTGTATTTTTAAGTGAGAGAAAAGCTTTTGAATATATGCATTAATTTATTTGTTTTAAAATAAATCTTATAAGCTATTAGTTTATAAATGACAGTAATTTCTTTTTTGTAATTTTAATAAGTTAATTTTCAAATGATTATGTACCCAAGTAAGCAATAAATTTATTATTGCATGTTTCAATACAATATTACCTCATTATTATCAACTTTTATCGTTTCTCCTGCTAACGCATAAATTATCAAACGGTAATCAAATTAAATTGTATGATCGATATTGATTTTTATATAAAAGTTGAATATTAATCTAAAAAAAATTCAATTAATGACTCAAATAAGTAAACATTTTAAAGGTTATAGTTAGCAGGAATGTACATTAAATCTTCAATGAGGTATAGCAGTTAAATTTATACTGATGCTGCTATAACCCTTTAAAAAGATACAGGCAACGAAATATGGCTCTCATGAGGACATTTAAGTCAAACCAAAGAGCTATAAATCCCCAAATCAGAGTTTTATGGTTCACTCATGATTACAACAATTAAAACTGGTACTTATTACATAAAAATACCCAGCTTCTCTTGTGACAGTAATCTAAATATTTTTTCCTGTAAAAAATTATGTCACGTGCAATACTTTTACTTCCGTCACCTTCAAGAATGGAAAACTACACCCTTACAAAAAACGATAAAAAAAACAATACAATTCGACACTTTCTCCATATTTTTGCCAAAACAATACAAATTCGTAGCCGATAATACCTGCCCTGTTACGCCACACACGTCTTCTCCACCATTCTTCAATTTGACCCTTGCACATCGCCGAATGCTAGAAACAATGGAAACCCGAGCGACACACCTGATGTCATTTAGAAAATGGCGGGCGATCACGCACGTGGGTGCGTCGCGCGAGTTGAGATGTTCCGCGTAGCTTCTTCCGGAATCGAATGATTGTGTTTTGGTGACATTACCCATTTTGGCATGATATTTCGCCAAATTACGCAGAGTGAGAAATTTGCTTATTGTTCTCCGCAAAATAATGGAAAGTTTCATATTCGTTATCATTTTGAAAGTTAAATGAGCCCCGAATTTCGTGCGATGCTTCGAAGACCTAACGATTTCCTTAAAACACAAACTTTTCTCATTAACTTACTTCTTGTGCAAGATAATTTTATTTAAAACTACATGAAGTAACAGCATGTTTATAAACATTACTTTATGTACCATTTAAGTTCACTCTTATTACAGAATTTCTTATCCAAATTATATTTTTGTAGAAATTAGGCAAATCGCGTTCTACTATTACCCTAGTTTTTATCAAAAAGTTTCCTCCTTTTTCCTTTTTCTTGCTGTATATAGATTACGATTATTGGATATAAAAATTAAATGATGTCAAATGTCCGTGTTAACCAATTCCACCAAATTGGATAATGACAGAAAAACATACCCAAGAACCATGATTTTGAGAATCTTATAATGTAAAAATAATGATAAAAATATATGCAAAGAGGGTTTCTAATTCTTTGAGTTTTTTATTTCATTAAATGTTCTCCGACGGACCTTGTTGGAATAAAAAATTTTTATTGTTCAAACAAAATAATTATATCGAATAATCAATTAAAAGCAAACTTTGAAAAGATAAAATATTTACAAAACCAATTACTTGTAAAATGCTTCACATAAATCTAATAAAGAAGCCAGCTACTCCCAAGTAATTATGAAAAATTTGAGCATGAAAAAAAAATCATTATTTGAATATATCATATATATTCAAATAATGATATAGATTTTGTCATTCACTCCTTTAGATTTTAAAGTACTCAGATTTACTTGTGGTTAATTTTAAATAACAGAGATTTTCATTCTTATTTTTGTTTACTTTCACTGTTTCAAAAATGTAAGGAAAATTCGGATTTGAATTTTAAGCTTTTTTTTTTTACGGCACATAAAAATTTATTATGACGAACACAGAAAAATTTTCCTTACGCTTTCGTCATTTCTTCATAAGAAAAAAGAAATGTAGTTTTTCTCATTATACAAAAAAAAAAAAAAAAAAAAAAAAAGGTTTTAGGATAATATTTTTTTGAGGAAATTTCACGCAAAAATATGATTAGATATTGTGGCAATCATGTAATTTAAAAATTCAAAGCAGTTATTTATTTGGATTGTCATTAATTCAAAGACAAAAAAAATGTAATGATTTTCATTTTAAAAGAATTTTTTTAACTGCTCTGAATTACTGAAACAAAATATAAAATGCTTATTTTTTATTTTACATTTCTTATTCATCACTTTTAATAATTAGCCAAGCATATGACAAAGGCTATAATTTAAAAAATATAATATTATTTTTTTTATATAATTAGCTATACATTATGTTGACAATTTTCAGATGAAAATATTTAATAGTAAAATTCAATGATGAAGCTTTTTATAATATTTATTGTTTCATGATTCATATCATACAAGCAAGTGATAAATCATAAAGAATGATTCAAATAAAATATCTTCTGAAACTAAACTAATCATTCATCGTTTTCATGATGGGAAAGGATCACAAAGAGCTTTCAATAAGTGGGTCGGGCAATCACCTCTTTCAAACTTTCTACTAACTACAACCGTGTTCATGTTTGCTCGCTTTTCGAAGCGATTTATTTTTGGAGCTCATCAAAAAACAGCGGGACTCGTTGCAGACATGGAAATTAAACCCTAAGCGATCAGAGAGAGCGTTTCTATGGAAACTTATTGTTTTCCTTTGCGTGCAGACCTGCTGTATCAAATTCAGAAAGTAACTTTTCAGACTTGTGCTGACTGCACGATTAATCCAGTTTGCGAAAAATACCAACTGTGGTAGAAAATGGTTTCTTGATCATTTTAATCTCTTCTTCGATGGAAGAATATGAATGCTTTTTTGTAATTAGACAGTTTAAGGCCTCTTAGCTTTAATAAGTGAAAACAAGCTTTCATGTAATAAGGCACATTTGTCACGAAAACCATTTAAGTTGAGGATATAATGTCATGGGACATTCAATTAAATAGATTTCTGAACGACCAGAAAATGTAGACATTTTGCCCTCTAATGAATACATATGAAATGATAGCAGCAAAATGGAAGCTTTAAAAATAATTTAAGTGATATGATTTTTGTGCAGATGTACGGATTAAAAGAATATGTGGGATTAGTCTGCAACAGGATTAACATCATCGCTAATAATAAGTTTCTATTATTCTAAAAAACAAAATTTGCTGTTTAGAGAGACATATTTCGAGTTAAGTAAACTTTAATTTATAAAAACTATTTACCTGATCTCTGACATAATCAGTTATTTACATAGAGTAGTGCAACGAAAATTGCAATGATAAAAATAGTGATATGAAACATCAAATTAAGATTAAAGTCTCTTCATCAAAATCAATACAATCTTCATAAAAATTTCAGTTATGGAAATAATTTATTGTTCAAACTTATCCATGGAATCGATTATTATATTACATCGTTATTATATTACACCAGAATATATAGTTTCTAAAATAGAACAAAAAGTGAGAGAGAAGAAAAAATACTCTTCCTAAAATATATTTAAAATATGAATTAAAAATAATTTTGAATAATTGTAAATTTTAAACCAAAAAACTTTTTTCATTAAACATAAAATAATTAAATATACAAAACTTAATAAATATTTTCCTCTGCAAAATTTTGAAATCAAAGTGCTAAATACTAATGATGAACTAATGAGATTCCTACAAATTTTTAAAAAATTAAAGGAATAATCATAAAATATAACGCAATAATTTTTACAAATGAATGTTTATATACTTTTATTTAAAAATGAATTATTATATTTAAATGAATATTTTATGATGAATTTAAAGGAGAATTTTAGTCTCAATTATTATCCTCTCAAGCATATATTGCTTAAATTTTTAAAACAAGTTATTTAGAATTAATGAAATGAAAATTTATTTTTTTTTTTTGTACAAAATTGATTTTGTAACATTTGAGCAAAAATAATCTGAAAAAGTTCAGATATTTGTGACGTATTATCTGATTTTAAAAATTGATGGATGAAAAAATGTAATCAAATTGATAGATGAAGACAATATTTTTACAAAAAAATGTTAACTGAATATAAAAAATTTATCGATACTATGTTATGCAGTTTATTTTAACACACTTAACAGTTATCAAAACAATTGTCACAAATTTATTTTGTAATTACTTTGAAAAAATTTATTTAATGTATAAAATCATTAATGTTTATATATTATTAAAAATTTTACTGAAATTCTTGTGATTCTCTGATAACTATTATCCTAAATGATAATAATAATGGAGAAAACAAACTTATCTAAAATAAGACATTAAAGATTAACATGTATTTAAATATGTAATTTTTTTCTAAAATATTTTTTTCTTTCACATAAAAATTACTTAAAACTCTTAAAAATTACGTTAAAATTTAAAACAGTAGAAAAATATTTTTAAAAATTAGATATTTCATTTGAAATGTATCTAGATCATACAGTTTTGATATTATTATTTTCTAGAATTTACTGCTTTGAGCGTCGCTAATGTTAAATATGAAAAATAACAAGCACTTTATAACTATAGATGTAAACTCTATTTTTATGTGAACAGAGTTTTTTTTTATCTGCAAACTAAATTTTCATAGGAAATAAACTGTAGTTTTCTTAAACGTTTTTATAAAAAAAATCAAATACTAGAAAGCAATTTTTGTGTAAATATCATCAAAAAAATTGTGCATGGTACAGTTGATATTTAAAAAGTTTTCTTTAAAAACGTATTACGATATTTTTAAAAAAATGTTTTTATTCATATAAAAAATAATTGTAACTTTTTTATTGAACTATTTATGCAAAAAATTGTTTGAAAAGTTGATAATGATTCAAAGCAAATATAGATTTAGTCAACTGTAACCCTAAAGTAACAATTTAAAAACAATCAGAAATATTATTTGTCTCTCCATTTTCTACGTGATGAAGGCCCATAAATCCTTTCAACAAGACACATTCATGTAAAGTAGTATAAAAAATGTTGTGTCTTGATTGATAATTTCATGTTTTATTCTTTTAACATGCAATTATTTAAATAAAATCAAGTAGCTAATTTATAACAATCATTAATCACTAATATCAGGTAACTAGTAGCCAAAGGAGGTTTAGTGATCGAAAATACAAAATCGTTTTCGAAGAAGAAAAAAAAAATTTTCTGATGCTTTAGTTTTATAATAATTAAATTAGCAGTGACAACTTTGTTCGTTTTTACTCAACTACATTTATTTCTTCAAGAAGTTCTATTGGAAATAGGAGGCTTAGTAACTATATACATATTATTTTAAAATATATATGTATATCAATATATAATTAATATAGATTGAATATGCACTATAATTCAATCAATTATTCACAAATGTAAACCAGCTTATTTTCTCCAAAATACTCTCAATAGGAAAATAAAATTAAATCTTAAATGACGAATGCATTCCTTCTTTTTAATTATTAAAATTAAAAGATTTCAAAATATTAAATGTTTATTTTAAATAAATATCTTTCAGAATCAATAAAACATAAAAACTCCATTTAGTAAATAAAAATCATAAAAATTTGAGATTTTTTTTGTCTACATATTTAACACTAACTGGATTTAAATAAATTATTTGAATATTTTAATGTGGACATTATTTCATTTAAAATTTTATTTCTTTAACTGATATATTTTAAATGTTTAGAGAAATTTTCACATTTCTTCCAACAAGTTTTATAATTTTTTGGAGAATAAAGACAGCATAAAAGAAATAGAGTAGTTATTTGCTTTAACATTAATATAATTGGAGCCTTTAAAGCCTATTTCCTGCTAGATAAGAAATTATAAAAAAGAGCTATCATATAAGTAAATAATACTGGAAAACTAGAAATGAACTTTTTCACCTATACAACATCTGTAAATAATCACGTTATCCTACTCTTCCTATCTCTGAACTTTTTGAAAAGGTTTTTAACGCATAATTTTTCTGGCCATCACAGGGAAATACAAAGACTTTTATTTACTTAAAGGAAAATACCATTTTATGCTGAAATATTTCTATAGAAGAAAATATTTTTTAGGAAAAAGGGAAATCTTAACATAAATTAATCAAATGAAACAAGATAACAACTATTATTAAAATATAATTTTTTTACATAAAGATATAGATCGTATAAAAATTGAACTTAATTGCAAATGAAATTTGAATTTCATAAGTAGTAATATGTTTTTTTCTTTCAATACATATAATTTAGCTAATGCTTTAAACAACAAAAATGAAGGGAATTTTTATAAAAAAAATAATTTGAAGTTTAAAGTTTCCGGATGCAATTACAAATTTTCCCTTCCTTCCAGATTTGAAATTGAAAAAATATATAAAAACAAAAATCATTATACTCATAAAAAGCTTTTGTAAAAAGTAAAAAAATATGTCTGGTTGAACTGGCAGTTAACGTCTTCCTCAGTATGTGATAAGTCACTAACAAATAGATTTTTCTGAAAGTTACCCTTTCGTATTTATATATCATTCTTGAGCTTTGTGTATGTGTATTTAATGTTGTATCATATAAATAATCTGAGTATTACAAACAACTCTTGTATTAAAATTACAAAGAGTTATTTTAATACAAGAGTATTAACAATACAAAACTCTTGTATTAAAATTACAAAGAATTATTTGTAACAAATAACTTTTCGTAATTTTAAGCTAGTCTTATGAAACTCTAGTCGTATAAGAAAATTCTAATTCTCGAATTTAATCTAGTCTTATGTATTCTAATTTTAAGAGAAAAGGTGGACACATTACACTCTTCAAGTTTCTATACTGCACAGCTGGTTGTTATTAGATTAAGACTAGTTAATATAAAAGAGAAATTATTAAAGAAAAATTATTGTCAATTTTGGCAGCCTGTATTCAAAATTGTTTTGATTCTAAAATTGAATTCCAAATAATCTATGTTCTCATTGATCGCTTTAAATTTTTTACATTATTCGAATTAAAATATTAAGAATAAGATGTAAGAGGAAGAATTTAGGATTATTAAAAAATGTTCGTTGTATATCAGTTTTTTAATAACGAGTTGATCCTAACAAATAAAGATTATTGAGTTGATAAGGTAATTTCACAAGATAAAAAGTAAAAACTTTAAAATACAATGAATTTGTAAACTCACTTCTTGTGCAACCCTAGCTATAAATAAATAACATTTGAGATATATCATTAAATGTGTGTGGTGAAACCCTTGAAAATTTCACTTTTGAGAAGGTTATTTAAATTCTTATCTGCCCAATTAGTAAGCATTAGAATCAATTTTCTGCTATTGATTTCTCAAAACATTTGCTGAAAATATAAATAACTGCAATCGAATTCTATTCATAACTTTGGATTTTGAAACGGCTGAATACTACGGAACATTGAATGGTAATAAATGGTTTTTTACTATGTTTAATGAGTTTTGAAACAATGACAATTATGGTGACAGCAAGCGATTGGAAAATGTCAACCAACATTTTAGGGGTTAACGTTTGCTAAACGCCGTCTTTTACAATAAAGTGATGACAATTCAAACTGTCTCATCATTGTATTCCAAGATGGAATAGACAGAATAAAAAAACAAAATGTTTGACCACTAGAGCGTTCATAATAAAAACGTCATTAAAAACGTATCCTTAAAGAAACGTCACACTCGAACGAATTGCACTACAAGCGCATACCTTCATAGAAAGTGAAATAATACAGCAATTTTTTTTAAATATCATACACGCGTAAAAACTTAATATAATCAAAATTAGTTAAAAAATTTATTAAACTATTTTGTGTTTAAATATTATTTAAATTATCATATAAAATATTTAAATGATTCAAAACAATTTTAGGGTTCGATTCGTATTCAAGAGAATTCAAAACTCATCACACAAAATAGTCACACTTTAAAAACAAACTTTATCATGATATATATGAAGAGAAAATTAGAAAAATATCACAAATACATGCAGTCCATAAAAATTATAAGAAATAAAAGATATAAATCTTATTTTGAATCAGAAGCGTCATTTTAAATTAATTATTTTAAAGTCAATTAGTCAAGCAACTCAACTCGCTAATCAGAGCCTATCATTGCCCGAGAAGGACAGATAAACACATTATCCACTTCCTAGGTAACCTTGTTGGAAATATTGTTAATTAAATATGAATATTATATACCAGAAGAATTCGCTAATATTAGTATTAATTCTTATTAGATAAATTCAGAGACCATTTCTTATTTAACAGAAAGGAATTTTTATAACCGTCTCACAGTTCCAATTTATATATATATATATATATATATATATATATATATATATATATATAT
>JAPDSC010125306.1:0-10485 GCA_026290005.1 Latrodectus geometricus | reverse complement strand
TATATATATATATATATATATATATATATATATATATATATATATATATATATATATATATGCATATGAAAATTATTTTAAGTAAGCTCTTCTTTTATTTCAGGTCTAAAGTTTTTCATCATTATTTTCAAGACTTAATAATAACTCGCCAATAAATACCATGGGACTCCATTTATTTTGTATTGATTTTTTTCATTTATACAGGCAATATATTTTTTCTACTCTTTAATTTCGCATAAATTACATTAAGTATAGGGAACTAATATTATTTCACATAGATTTAGCTGATGTTTTTCAATGTCTGCCAGAAATGTTTGAGGATCTCAAACAAAGAGAAAAATATAAACTCGCAATTATATCTTTTGAAATTATTTTAAAACCCCAAAATTAAGTATAATTTTTATAAATTTAGGGTAAGCTTGAAATCAAGGACCTGTTTTATATTTGACCTCTTCGTCCTTAATACCTTTCAATCTCAGAAAAAAAAAAGTTGGATATACAAATAGCTGTTTAATTTCTTTTTGAGTTATAATTAAAGAAGTGATTGCATGTGATTAATCATGTGTTCCAGTCTTCATCGAACATTTCCTGTTTTCCTATTTTCATTAAGTAAATTTTGTTTTTAGAAATCAACACTTAAGGATACTGTTATAGATTCCACAACACGTCCATGAATCTTCTTTGATTCCAGTTTGTCAGTTATTTGTCAATATTCACACCAGAATAAATCATGATGTTGTGATATCTGAATAGTAAATTTTACTTAAAAAAATTAAACTATTTTTTCCAGTGACAAATCACTTTTTTAATAGTGGTTTTCGGCTTTTCTATCAATCTTCCTATTTCTGACGTCACCAAGGTTAATTTGCATGACATTTTTTTAAGATATTCTTTCTCTTTAAATATTATTCTATATATTCTGAATGTTTTTTGTTAAATAATTTTCTTTGTGTCAGATACATAACTCATTTTATTTTTTTTAAAAAATATATCAATATTGGAAGACATTTTTAATATGATTATATACACAAGCCAGTTTTTATCAAACTGAAAATCAGTCAATGAGTTTTCATATAATCAGGAGCATTTCTTCAAACCTCTCTAAACTATATCTATTACTTCCAAATGATCAAAGGTAAAATCCAAGTATTTTCTTCCATATTAATAAACTCTATATCTATAAAGATTTTAAAAACTCAAAATTTCTCATTGCATAGATTTTCCTTAAACTAGTTTTAAACTTAACTTGTAAGAATATATGCATTTGTCATGGTAAATCTTCCTCGTCTATATTCACAAAAATGTTGCCAATTTTTTCTGAATAATTGCAAATTTAAGAAAAATGCGAGGGAATATGTTTTTTGGCAATCTTGTTTCATACACATGAAGATTTAATGCTCTGCCGGTCTTTTGATATTTGTCTTACTTGTAAAACTAATAAGCTTTAAACTGATTTTATAGATAATTTATGGTTTTAACCATGATTAAACTTGTTTGTGAAAACTGAGTTGTTGCTTTTATTTTCTTGTCACTAAGATTAATTTTATATGGTTTTATAATTTTAAATAGATCCCAATATTCTATAAATATTGTCTCTTGGCGGAGATTGAAAACAGAATTTTTAATAGAAAATTAAATTGCTAATAATTTTTCTACCAGATATTTCAAGTATGGAGAGATGTTTTTTGTTAAATGCAATAAAATATACAACATTCTTTTCAGTTAAAAAGAAAGCTGTGTTCCAAAAATTAATTAAATTTGTTTTCATAGCTCTAATATTTTGTCACAACTTTTTATTTATTGATTGAGAATCAAATCCTGAAACACTGATTTAGAAAAAACTTAAATTTCAAAGCCGTAAAGAACAGACAAAATATTTCCTTCTCTAGGATATTTAAAACAGTAACCAAGAATATAACTTAAGAAACGAGCCTTAAGCACAGAACTGAAAATTTATTTTTGTTGAATTGCGAGTAAAAGGTCTTGCGATCTATAAATTTCATGGATGCATAATTTCGAAATCCGACAGAAGTTGAATTATATATTAATCACTAGTAAAATATTTAATGTATTCATAGTTAAAATTTTCTTCGTTGCTGCATTATTAATATATTAATAATTATCAAATTATAATAACTTTTACACAATTCTCATTTTATGAACATATAGATATTTTCATTTATTAAAAATTCTTTCCTTTTCTGTAGTTATATGATTTGTTTCACAATAGCTTTATTTTTCAAATTAAAAAAAAAATGAGCACAAAAGAATTGTATTTACTTAAGAAGAAATATTACATTAAAATGTATATTGTTGAAGAATAAAAAATTGCAAAATATTGTGTTATTTCTGAAATGCTGCATAAGATGGAAGAATAGATATAAAACAATGTTATCACTGTGTCATAATTATACATCAAAAGAAAATTAATGATTTATAGCGGAATTAAGCTTAATTCTTATGTGAAGGCATAGCGCTTTCCAGAAATTTCAGAAACAAAGCATCTAGATTCTAGACTCGCCGCAATACCGTTACACCCACTGACATTGTAGCACACATTCGTTAAAGACAAATATTTTACCAATAGGTAAATGACTGGCGCGTCGTCACTTTCACACGACAATGGTCATTGGCTGTGTCTCTCAAGCGACATAATGACGTCATGATCTCCTTCTCAGCAGCGGATTGAAACGATTGTATATTTCTACTTGTTTTTAAAATAAGCAATTCGTTCCGTATGGCGTTCGTGATTGGAGGTGTAATTTCATGGCATTGTGACAAACATTAAAGATACCGGCATTTATACGCGAATATTCAAAATGGAATAGATTTTTGTGAGATAAATATTAGAATCAAATACTTCAAGTGGAATACTAGGTTGCCGGTCTTAGAGTTATCACTTTTAAAATATCGTCTGCCAAGCTCAAAAAATTTTAAGTTTTAGTTGAATAGTATAGAATTTATAAAATATAATTTCAATAATAATTAATCATTTTTTAAGTTTCTAATTTAGAAAAAAATAATTTATGAATTAAATTCGACAAAATATTTAATGGAAATTTTTTGCTAAATTTTGTCAGAGTTCCTTAAATAAAGCTTCGGGACCAATTTGATTCCGAGCAGACTAAGGATTCTACGCAACTGATGTTAAATCTGCTATCAATTTTGTGAACTTTATATTAGCAGAGCAATATACAAGATGAGAAGTTCCAGAGCAACATCTTCTTTATCATCGATCTCCACCAGAAGTTACGATAGGTCGAGGCACAGAGGACATTCTTCAAGACATTCGATTGATTCCGATTCTTCAGTAGGCAAATCGAATGGCAAAATGAAATTCATCATCATTATAGGAATTGCTCTTCCTATCATTGCAGCTGTTATCGGTAGGTAAAAGTTTCTTTATTTATAAATCTTGAAGTCAATCTTAAATTATTGAAAATATTTTTTGAACAGAAGTCAAACTTTATTTCAAGTTATATTTTAAATATATTTTTCTGTTTGTATCTTATGTGGTGAATACAAGGAAATATAATTGTGTAAGAATATATATCCATATATTCCTCTAAATACAGTTATAACTTAAATATCAACCGTTATTTAAGGAATTTAATTCAGTTTTGGCTAAAAAGGCCCAAAATTATACTGCATGTTAAAATTAAAAGCAAAAGGAAAACCTGAATAATATAAAAATTGCTCCTACTGTAGAAATTGATCTCTAATTAACAATGAAACTTTTGTATTTTTGAGAAAATGTCTATCGGGCAAATCTTATTCAAAGCAACTGAATATGGGATGGGTAAAGCAATTAATAAATAGTTTTTTGCGAATTGGATAAAGAATATTACTCATACTGAGTGAGCTACTCAGAACAAAATTCAACTTAATACTTTGTTGAATTATTGGTCATATTTAATAAATGTAAATTTATTTTTATGAATAACCCCTGTCTCCAAAATTGATAGGTTAATACTAAATCACTTTTGATTAGTCAAAAAGTTCAGTTTCGCTTTCTTATCTGATCAAGTTCTTAATTTTAAATTAACACTTTAAAGAATTTCAAACAAGCGAATCTACTCAATGCGACAATTAGAAGTTTAAAATATTTAACTTGCAATTATTCTTATATTTAGTTAATGAAAAGCGATTTTTCTTTATTTCAGAGTGAAACACTTTACAGTAATATTTATTTCAATGAGAGAATGATTAGTTAGTCCATAGTTAATAAAGGCTTTAAAAAATTATTAAATTATGACAACGTGTTTCATTACTTTATATCATTTAAGTAAAAAATTAACTTTTGAAAAATTTATTATTTTCCTATAAATTTTGTAATAAACTTTATATTAGTATTTTGGGAATAAAATTGCTTCAGATTATACAAGATTATCTGTGGTATTAAGTTAAACTTTAAAGATAATATTGTTTTTATTGGAATTTCAAGTATGTACTAGGAACATAATTTTTATACTAAAACAAAATTAAAACTGAATGAGCTGTTCCTATTCTAAGAAATTTCTTCACTATTATTTAAAAATAAGCATTTTCTGTTTCTTTAACTTAATCCTTATATTGTCAGTGTATTCTCTCTGCATTATCATTAGTTTGAAGTCATATTTATTGAAACGGAAAAGACAATGATCCATCTTTGAACAATTGGATGATGTTACACTCTAATTTTGCACAAAAATGTTTCCTGACTGTGTTCTCAAGAATTTTCTTCGTTTATTTCACGAATATGAATTTTTAATGGAAATGAATTATTCTTTATAAAATAAACGACAATAGTTAGGTAGAATTATAAATCACCAATAGTTAAGTAGAATTATAAAAAATCGTTACTTCTTTTAAGGTAGATTGTCTCGTATTTAATATCGAGTACTAATTTTTTTTCATTAAAAATGCTATTATAATTTGCCTTTTTTAAATAAGATATTTTGTAATATTTTTGCACTCAGAAAATGCGTCGAAGATAAAGAGAATATTAGGGATTCATTTTATAAAAACGATGAAAGAATTTTTAATACAGGTTGTTTGCAAAATGTTGGTCACAATTCGATGCTAAATAATTCAGAAAATCTTGAAGATAAATTTAAATTGATAACACCTATAGTTAGGTAGACTCAAAACATTTTATGGTGCTTGTCAATGAACTTCCGCATGTGTGTTGATCGTTGCCAGTAGAATATGAAGACCGTAGTTGATTTCATACCAGACGCGTGTTAACATTTTGGTTATTGTAATCCTATCCTTTTAGGTAATCAATCCATGATACTGTTTTTCTATAAGCAATGTTTTTTACAAGAACCCAACTACAAAAGTGCTGTGGTGTTATATCAAGTGATCTCTAAAATCTTAAAAATTGATCTACATCTGTCTTTCTGAGGAAAGAAAAACGTAGACGATAAAAATGATAAAAATTTCAAACTGAAAAATAAAGTTACTTGTATTAATACGAGAATATGTTAATTACAAAAGCGGTGATACATATTCAAATGGCTAAGAAACATTTTTCTATATAAAAATGTATAAGTATAAAATATGTCTCCAAATGAAGGGGAATGAAATTCGTGCATAAATAAAAATATCAATTTCTCTTTCCACGGACCAAAATTTTTCTGATCATAAAGTTGGTATGATATACCAACTTTTTTCCAATATGGAAAAGAAAAAAATTCTTATATGCAAAGATATACAACGACAGTTTTGAACTTCTTATATTTATTAAATTATATGCATATACGTGAGGCTGTAGATTAACTCAACACCAAATAACCAAATTCCGGTGATGCTAACAAGTAATATAGTTATAAAAAGCAAGAAAACTATCCATTAAAAAGCGTAAATGGGAATCTTATGGCCATTTTATAAATGACCAAAAAAACTTAAAAATAATTAATTGTGAAGGATTATTTAGAATAATTTGTTATTTATACACTGTATGAAAAGTGAAAGCCATGGAAGAGTGATGGTCTTCTAAAAAATATTATTTTCATCGTACCGTCTTGTTTCACCAATCGTGGCTATGCACGTTGTGTTAGTTAAGAAGAATTTTCTGTTAAATTGGGGACAGCGAAAGTAAGAAGAGACTACCAAAAGCGATTATTTCAAGTGAAGAAAAATTGCTCTGGCAGTTTGGTCACTTCAAAGATAATCCCATGTAAAGCTACCAATCTGATCGAAATTGTTGAGTATGCCCTCTGTTTACCTGGGGCATCAGCACTAGGTAAGCGACTATTTTTTTTTTTTTTTTTTTTTTTTTTTTGATGAACAATCCATGAATTGAAGAGAAAGGTGTGATGAATGAATCTATGATGATTAACGGATTAACTTGAGAAGATTTTCACAAGGTTAAAACCAAAAAAGACATTCTAAAAAAATCCTGTCCGATGTGTGATAAGTACTACATAAGTATTTGATAAATATTGCTCACATAAGTATTTACAAATACTGCTCAAATATTTATTTCTTCCTCAAAGTGTTTCTTTTTACCCATAAATATTAACGGGTTGGAAATAAAATATTTAAATTTATATCTTTTTCATTTATTATTACCCTTGTTTAGGTTCCTAATCAGTAACCGTTTATTCATAGCACATAAACTACCCTCTAAAAATTCCCAAGGGTGTGTGTCCTGGAATACCTGTGATGCGGGGGGGGGGGAGTATTTCAGTGTCTCGGTTGAACGTTTCAGAAATCTGGCAAGGCTATCGGTAAAACAGTTCATAAAATAGAAAAAATAAATTCTTAGATTATTAAAGTCTGATTCTTTTCCAAGCTACTTTTTCTTTCGAAAAAAAATATGATTAGAAAAAATGCTTTAGCAAGCACTATCAGAAACACTTGCTAAATAAGATTCATACCAAAAAAATTATTGCATTAATGAAAAATCAGGTAAAATAATTACTTAACTTTTTCTTGTGTTTAAAAATTACATTTTTTAAAAATGCATTTTTCCATTTTACAATGTCTAAGAGCATTTTGCTGATTTTTCTCTAAAAAAAGTACCTTAGTCCTGTTAGCCACTCATCCCTTTATTTTGCAGACGATCTCTGCACTGCATAATTTTCTCTTTCAATTTATGAAAGCTCATTTTCATTCGTATTCATCATATTCTCAATAATTTCCTTACCCTATATTTCTTTCGTGCGTATTAAATCAGTCTATATTAAAAAAAAATCCTTAAAAGAATTATCTGGCATCAAAGGGATTCTTTATCGTACTTCATGAATAAATGACTCATCTTCGCTCAATTCCTCAGTTAAATTACATTGGTTTTCTTCAGCGACAGTGGTTTCTTTAAAGCCTGCATCTTGTAAAGCTCTTGATATTGTCTTTTTTTCTACATCACTGCAATCATTGATTGAAAAATGCATTTATCTAAGAAACTCAATTTCTTTAGGTCACTCCATCTTCAATCACATAATCACTCTGCAAGTATGCTACAATATTTGCTCTTAAAGTTGTTACTATACTCATTATGTCCTGACTTATGAGATGTAAGACGAAGTTTACATTAGGCTGGAGAAATTCCATATGAATCGATTCAAGATACGGATGTAGCTTTTTTTTTTTTTTTTTTACTAAATTTAAGGACTTATTAGAATAAGATATTAAAAAACAAACCTGTCTTGCCCATGTTGAAAACAACTTTTGGCTAGTATTCGGAAAATAGTGATTTCAATGTTCATTTTCCAATGAATTTTCAAAAATGTGTTCACATTTTCAATTTCTCCAGACTGTTTTCTACAGCTCAACCGTGTTTGGTTTTACATTTTTGGAACCAACCATCTGATGATTCGAAATCTTTTATGTTCAATCGCATAGCAAAGCAGTTGTATAACCATACGTAACTTTAAGGACATTGCTATTAACAGGAATGAACATACCTCTCATTTTACTCAGTTAAGCAAGCAAAACGCTTGATACTTAGGAGGTTTTTTTTCTCTAAAATATTTTCGAGACGTAACACTTTTGCATGCATTGTATCCTTTTGCGAGAAGTTTTACCAAGTTTTTGAAATAGGCAAAAGGCTGTTTTTTAGAGTTCCAAATTTTTTGGCAATTTTTGTCTTCAATATTTTTTGTTTACTTTTAGAATTTTCATTTTTACTACAACTGATAAACATGTCCATTTTTCCAACTACGGCAAATCTTCAATGGAATCAGCTCAATTTCCTTCTCGATATACGAAACTTCGTAAATTGAGTGTTGTTTAAAGGAAGCGAAATTAATTACACAACAATCGAGCTCAAACTTTTAAAGGGTTTTTCCTGATTTCCATGTTTTCACTTATAGGGAGAAGAGGAAATTTTTTTTCCTTTCTGTGCTCTTAGTTTCGGGAAAGACAGGAGTCGAATTCCGTGCATCAAATATCTGTTATCACAATGTCGTTGTCTACGAATGAATCAAGTTCTCAGGTATTACATAAAAAAAAATCAAATGTAAATAATTTTAAAAAATATTACATAAAAATATAAGAAAATTGGAAGGTAAAATATTTGTCAGTAACGAAATCTTTCAAAAAAAAAAAAAAAAAAAAAAAAAAAGAAAGTTTAAAATTTTAGACCTTAAATGCGAGTTAATATTATCATTGTGGCTATGGTGTCAGGGTAGAGAATAGTCTTTTTCTTTCTTCTGATCTTTTTTATGATTTTTTTACCTTGGAATTTTGGCTGATCAGATTTCTCTGAATAACTTATGAATTTAATCATCGTAAAAAATGACATCTCTAAATATGTTGTCCACCTTCACTAAATGAAAAGAGCAGCAAATTGTTGTAGTCTTCTTGAAATTGTCGAATGAAATAATGGAACATATTTAAACAAAACGAGATTTTAGAGGTATTTCGTTTGTAATATAATATTTACAAATTATTACAGCTTTTTATTCATCTAATTTATTTTTAAACATCATTTGCTACAAAGTGTTAATATTTTTCTTTCTAATGTGAGTTAATTACGCCTTATAGAACAATGAGCTATTCCCGTAATTGAAAGTAAAAGTCTAAGTAATATAATAATCTAAAGGAAGTAAGTCTTAAGTGCTATCTGAAACAATGGATATGCCTGCCAAAATCTATATATTGATTTCAGATTCGAAATTAGAAAATCAAAATGAAACATAATATGCATCTCATAAGTTAAGCTTCAAATTATAGTAATTTCAGCGAATTCATTAAGCGTCATAAATTATTTTTTCATGGTCAAATGAAAAAGTAAATAGTATCAATGAACTTTAATATTCATTTAACTTATTGCTTTAAAATCTAAAAATTATGAGTACTATTCAATAATGTATACTTTATTTTTCATTCTTGACATTTTTATATTTTTTCATGAATGTGTGTTAAAAATTATATTGTGTGTGAGAAAGATTAAAATATAATCTAACTACAACACTCAAAGTTCAATATTCCATTTATAAACTTCAAAACTACTGCAGAAGAAAACTATTTTACTTTTGAAAATTCAAATAATTAATTTTGTTCACTTAAATCAATCATATCAAACTCAAATTGTAAGCAAATTTGTAATAAGAACCTAAATTAGAAAACATAATTAACAATATCTTATACTTCTTTCATGCTGCATTTTTAAAAGTGGTTTTTATACACATGTAAATTTTTTGTGTAAAAATGTAATCTAGTCAATTCAACCTAGTCAAACTAAGTTCAGTCACCTTGTAGTGTTGTGATTGTTTGACTTCTTACAATTATGTCGAAAAATGATTTATAATGTTTTCAAAAAACTGATAGAATTACTGAAAAGGACAAAATTATTGTTTAAGCAGCAGAATATAACTATTACCCAACTATTGTATTGAAAGCTTTTGCGTAAGCTATTTTAAAGCTGAAATGTGTTGCACTTTTTAATTATAATAAATCGGACAACAAGTGTTGCTCTACTAACGTAATGCAGACAACATTTGTAAATATTTAACTAGCATAGCACTTGTAAATAGTGATTGTTCTTGTTATCAATTTTCTTATATAGTTTTCAAAATTTAAAGAAAATTAATATTTAATTCAATATATTGTATTCTTTTCCCTCTACTTTAAAAAATACTAGTTGTGTGATGCTTGCTGTTTGGTTCTCGTGTTTGATACTTCTGATATAAGCACTTAATAATTATTTCTTAAGGAAAAGGGCATAAAAATTTATACTAAAGCAGTTCATTACTCTAAATTTACTATTCTTAGTTGAAAAAAACTTTTTTCATTGTTGAATTAAAATTGCACCATAAAGAAAATACCGTTAGAAATAGACTTTGAGACCAACATTAGTACTAACGCAACTTTTTCCACTTCCTGACAGTTTAGAATGATCGTTAAGAAACAAAACAGAAGTAATAGAAGGAAAATAAACGATATAATTCTGAGTATACTAAATTTAAATTTAGTAAATATTACCATGAATTCCTGTTCATAATTTTAATGATATTATGTACTTAAATGCATAAACTTTTTATTATTAATCACGTAATC
>JAPDSC010125301.1:0-12315 GCA_026290005.1 Latrodectus geometricus | reverse complement strand
ATTTACTTTAAACATTAATCTTTAATAACCTTAATCCATTATTCATATAATCAATAATAATCATAATATTTAGAAACTAAATTAAATGTGGGTCAAAATGGATTTTAAAATTAAAGAAATCAACCCCCTTTAAATCATCAGCTTAAGTGGACTATCATTTAATTTAGTTTCTAAATATTTATATTATTATTGATATATATATATATATATATATATATATATATATATATATATATATAAGTAATTTCTCTTTGGTCTTTTCTTTCAACCAATCACAATCAAAGAGCTGGAGAGGAAACTTTGTAATTTCAAACTAACTTAACATTCTGTATAATTTTATCACTAGACCATAAGACCTTATAATTCAACTAAAAATCATACACTGTATGGCCAAATTGTATGAATTAGCAGCAATAAACTAAGAAAGTGAAAGATTTTTCTATATTGTAAAGCATATGTGGCAATGACTTAAATTAAAAATGTTTATATGCAGTCAGCAATAGATAAGACAGTAATTACTTTTAGTTGATTTTATCTCTCATTTTTTTTTTTTTTTACTACATTTAATAACAGTATTTTATTTCCTGAATTTATATAAGATTTTATGTTCACCATTTACTTCTTACATTAGATTTTAATTTAAATACTTAACTTTTAAGACAAAATGACATTAAAATCAAAGAAACCTATAAAAAATAAAAAAAAATAAAAAAAAAACTAATAATGGTAATATTATAAATTATAATAAACAATTAATAAAAAAAATTCACAAAAATTTTAATTTTTCAGTCATCAAGAGAATAACAATGTAAGAAAGTTTGCATTAATACATAGAACCCTAATTGCATACAAAATTTTAAGTAATTTCTAAAAAAATTGGCAGTTTTATATTTATTAAATCAATAATTAGTAAATAAAGTATCATAAATGCAAGAAAAAATTGTTTACTGTAAGGTACCCCTTGATTTTTTTGCTATTTTTTTAATGCCAAGATAGCATAAATAGATAGAAATAACAAAATGTCAACCTTAAAACTATGTTAGTTAAAGCACTGAAAATACCAGGGTTACCAGAAATTATATTTTGTCATTAATATTTATACGCAAATATTTTGCAAAACCAAGGATATACTATTATAATCAACACTTTGCCTAAAAACTTAAAACACTTTAGATGGCATTTTGTAATCAAGATCAGAGTCATATATTAACAGAAAAATCTTCAAAATATCTACAATTTCCATATAACCAATAAATTCCAGAGAAATTACTACACAGAACATTAAGAGACAAAAATGGCATCTACACATAAACCTTTTTGTGACTTAGTAAAATACTAGTCCCAAGGACATATAAACAACTAATCTCTTTAAGAAAAAAACATAATCATAAAACATACTGCTAAATCTTATATTTAGTAACATATTTCATATATAAATTCTCAATGATTTTCATTTTTTTTTTAAACGCTTTATTATTTACTAATATTCCTCTACAAATAGTTGAATGGGTTTTTGCTTTAACTGCTTGAACTGTGATCTGTAAGACTCACAGCTACTAGTATAAATAATAAAAAATTTATAAAAACAAATTTATAAATGTCCCTTGTGTGTGCATTAAACTTAAGCACGCTATTAACACTTGTAGGCAATACATTTAATCTATCCTAGTTATTTTGCACCATATAAGCATCCTTTATTTGTTTTTAGGTCTTCCATTTGGTTTTTAGGTCTGAAAGTTGTAAATGCCCACAAGGGATACTATTGCACATGTTAAGAACCTATGACAAATAAATTTACAGTGAATGAAATTTAAAAGGTCAATGTAATCACCAATTACAATATCTGACAAAATTATTGTTGAATTTACTTTTAAAATAAAACTTAAATAAATATTATGTTCTTTTTACATTACAAAAACTAATGAGATTTAAGGGAATAACATGGAAAACAAAGCTACTGCAGTATAAAACTGTTATCAAATCATCTGCTATTTATGGAGCATAGACATTAACTCAAAAACAAGAAATAATGTTAATAACTTGGAGAGAAAGATTTCAAGAGCAATATTTAAATGTCAAAGATGGTGATGTTTGAAAGAATAGATACAGCTATAAAATTCAAAAACTGTTTCTAGAAAAAGATCATAAACAATATAAAATGAAAAATAATCTAATGATTAGGACATATGAAGAGAATAAACGACAATTGATGAACAAAAAATTTTTTAAAGGTGAGTGTCAAAGTCAGAGAAAATGAGGAAGATCAAGGAAAAGATGGCTCAATGAGATTACAAAGGAACTCAACTTGAAAATTGCAAATTGGGAAACTAAAGTATGGGACAAACTGCTTTAGAGTTGAATTGTTAAGGATTCCACGGTCCAACACAGGCTGTAGCAGGAATTTTAGTTAATAAATAATACATGATAAGATTTATAAGTACATTTGAATATAATTAAAAGAATTGTACACCATTATAACAGTTTACATAGAAATATAAGGAATTTACAGTAGAAATTTTCTAAATATTTTAAAAAGGAAAAGACTGAAAAACATTCCAATGAATAAACTTGCAAAAGTGAAGAAAATTCTACAGGATATTTACCTTTAAATTAAATATTTAGTTTCCTTATAGTGAAAGAAGCAGACAAATTAGCTTGTCTTAAAAAATAGATCTATTTTAAGCTAAGAATATTAGCATTAAAAATTAGTTACATTTGGAGTGCACATGCATGCACGCACACATATATATGTACATAACTAAAAACTCTTTTTTTCTGAAGAACTGACAAGATTTAAAAGGTATAAAACATATTTTAAATTTTGATTAATTGTTTATTTATCTCTCACTAACAATTTAATATTACAAAACGGAATTTTCAATGTTCAAATTGTAAATTTTAGATGGATGCAAAAATAATTGCAGGTTGGTTAGGTTTTATGGCACAAGGTCCAAGCTGTACCAAAAATTAAATAAAACCTTGTTTAAAACCCAAATTCAATGTCAAAATATTCAAATACAAAAATAAGTGCATATCATTCCATTAAAATCTAAATAAGTATAATTAGTAAAATAAAAGTAAAAATAAAATTTATAAAATTAAAGTGATAGTGTTTAAATAAAATAAATAAAACCATCTGCCTTTAAAAAGGCAAAAATGTTTCTGATGTGTGACTCCCTCACTAAATAATATAATAGCAAAAAACACATATTCATATCTAAAGAATAAGGATAAAACCATAGAAAACTGAACAATTTTTAATTTTAGAATATATATTGAAAAATGAAGAAGTAGTTTTCAGTGGAATTTACACTGACTTTTTGGGTAAATAGAAAGAGAATTTTAGAAAGACTTATTTGTGTATAAAATAACTTCATATTGCTCACATAGAAAATATAACACAGTATATATATATAAGACATATATATATATAACACACACATATATATATATAAGAAAATATTAAGTTTTTGACAAATTTTTGATAAAAAAATTTTTAACTTATTTTAATTTTATGTATCATATGATTTCTGAATATTTATAAGAGTAATTTTTTATCCTCACAAAAATTTTTATCGTGTTGTGAAGAAATAGCGTAATGAATACTAATGTTAATATCTATTATTTTTGCTTATTACATAATTGCTTATTACAAATAGTCCAAAAAAGAAAAATAGAAACACTGCAAAAAATATTACATATTATTTAGATACACTAATTATAAGAAATTTCAGATTTATAAATAATTTTCATACAAACAGATTTGGATGCCATATTCAACAACAAATATCAATTTATTTCAAGTTTTCTGAACAATTAACTTCCCAAATTAAAGAAAAATTCGTTATTAAAATTTTAATATCACTTAATTGCTTTATTTTAATTCTTTAAAATCCTTTTATGACAAATTTCAAAGGTAAAACAAATTAACAGCTTGAAAATCTTGACTATCAAGAGCGCTGGATCAAATTTATTTTATATTTTGTTATGTGTACGCATCGTTATGTCTGTTTTGCCATGCTTTCCTCTACTTCAGAAATTCCTTATATTTAAAACTTTATAAAATATTTTACTGCGTACTACACTTCTAGTATTAGTATTTGTATATATATTAGTACATCGTGTAAAAAGAAGTTTTAAACTTTATTTTTATTGTTGATTAAAATCTTAAAATTTTTTAGGTAATTTTAATTTAAGAATGTAGTTCTAAGTAAATAAATAAAAATTGGAATGTTATTGAAGCCTGGTATTATGAAGTGAAATAACGAAATCGAAAATTTTAGTTGCGAGTTTCTGTTTTAATTTCATAGTATTTTTCTTAAAAGGAAAAAAGAAAAAATATTAGAATGTAATAAATTTTAGATAGATCTAAAATAAAGTTTTCATATTTTAATTTTTTTTATCTTGTCCAAAACTCTGATTCCTTCTCATTAAAAAGATAATTTCATAAGGTATTCTGCTAATTAGTGGTAGCTATCCAAACCAGGTGTTATTTCCACAGGTGGCTTGCTTTCTAGTTGAACGCATAGATTAACACGTAAACTGATTCTTTATAATGTATCGTTGTGGTAAGGAAGTAATTTAATTTCCGTAGCTAGTATTATTTTTCTATTTAACTATTCACTTTATTTTTCTACTCGGAATTTAATACGAAATTGCTTAAAATATGTAAATTGGAATTAAACGTTTGACTAGAATTTATAATGGCATTTATAAAATCCTATTTTTATTCCCTTTTGTAGCATATCAGGGTTTTTTTTTTTTTTTTTAAATTCTTGATTGATTAATTTTAATTTGATAGAATTAGATTTATAATCATTTTACTAAACTAAGATCTAGTTCTGATCGTAAATACGTAAATACCTGGTCATAAAATTGTATTTTAATGATAAAAATAAATATTTGTTGATTTAGTAATCATCTTGACTGATATATTAAAACACTGATATATTAAAACATATTTCAGAGTAATAAATCATATTCATAACTTGATTAGTTATTCTGAATTATATTTTAGATCAGAATGACATAATCCAAAATAATCATGTTCTTAATTAGTTCTTAATATTCATCATGAATCATTTTAAAGAAAATGCAAATTAAAACTAGACTAAGATATCTTCATTTGCTTTTATGGAGTAAAAGCACTGTAATTACAGAAAAAAAACTAAATTTTAAATTAGAAAATTACAATTCACATGTATTATTAAAGCAATCTCAAATAAAATTCATTAGAATTTACCATTATCTATTTTTTCTGGTATCAGAAGATGTATGTTAATTTTTTTATTTTATGTTTATCTCAAATATTGAATTCATTGTATTTCCATTTATTATTATTTGCAAATTTCATTTTATTTATTTTTTTATGCAGCTTTTAATTTTTATTTAACTATACTGAATTATTTATAGTTTTTCTCCTGAAATAATAAAACATAAAAACTTTAAATTAAAGGGGAAAATTTGTTATTTATTCAAATTTTAAACTGATTTCAAGATTTTAATTATAAACTAGCTTTTTTCTTATTATTACTCCTTACTGCTTTTAATTATTTTTAAAAAAGTTCATCAATTTTATGTCACAGTTACTAATCATAATTTCTATTTTTTTTAAATAATATACTGAGTTCAGTGTTGTATAAGGTTCCAAAGGATTTGGCAAAAAATTTGATGATAAAAATTTAATTTCTGGTAATCCTGGTATTTTCAGCATTTTAACAATGTTGATTTATAGTTGCTATTTTGTTATTCATATTTTGATACCTATCTTGGAGTAAAGAAGCACCAAACAATCAACAATACTCATAAGTAAACTTTTACTGATATATTATTATAAAGTAAAACGGAAGCCTTTCATACACAAAATATTAACATATTACCACCTACAATAGTTTTTCTATAAACAATGAAACAGGAAGTGGAAATTAAAACTTCATTGATATTCCTGCTAAATCTCCTACTGTATCATAGATTCTTATGCCTTTAGAGTCTTAAAATCTGCCATATCCAAATGATGATCTACACTGCTTTCTGGACTTTAGAAAACCATTAAAGATGAGTTGAACAAAATGTATTGCCTTATTTTGCAAAAAATATTATTAGCATATAAATTACAATGCAAAATTATATAAATCAAAGGTTATCAAATTGAATATAAAACACCAAACCTGGATGTAATTTTTTCTTTACACTCCATCAAAGTTGTCTAAACAATGTGCAAACTACCTTTGTAAATTGTGTTAGTATATTTATTTTTGAATAATATTAGTTTTTCACAATGATCAAGTAATGAATCTAAATGTTTGTATGTACCTTAAAATATGAATATATTAACTAATTAGTAAAATCATTGATAGTAACTAGGAAAATAACTGTAAATTCAATAATACCAACATTATATGATCATGATACTAAATAAAAATGTTCATTGTATAGCCAAATGCATGTTATTAAGGAAATTAAAATTTATCTCAATCTAATACTACTTTATATTTTAAGTATTATAAGATAAAAATTTAAGATAGATATGGGTGATTGAATATGCTCTAAAATGATACATTTTAATAACTTGCAATGTTCTTCACATTATTATCACTATCTTTCAATGTTCTTATATGATTAAAATAAAGGTCAAATGCATAGTTAAATGAATGTCTCATAAAAGCTGTTGGAAATTTTTAACTAAATTCTATTTTAATTTTTAATAACAGGATGATCCTACAATCTTCAACTAAATATAGAAGAAAATAAGTTATAGGATATATCTTAAATTTTACTTGAAGTGAATCTTATATTATACCTCAGTAGCTTGTCCTTTTTGGGCCATGAGCCACAAAACCCAATATATTATTCATCATATGATACTGTCTATACCCTGCAATTTTTTTATGTAATATTTAGTTAATATTAATTGGAATATCAAATAAATGCTCTGAAAGAGCTGTAAGAATTTTCCAGCTAAACACTATCTTGTATTTTAAGTGCAATAATATTTGCTTAATATTTATATTTGCAATAATATAAGATTTTTTTAAATATAAAAGCTAGTAATTGGATATGCTTTAAATTATCAAATTTCAATTTCCAGCAGTGTACTCATATGATTCAAAATGATAATTTTGTTTATTGGATTGTGCAAATTAAAGTTTTTTTTTTTTATTTATTTATTTATTTATTTTTTTTTATTCTAGTAATAAGAAATATATGGTAGAAAACAAAATTCATGATTGCAATGAATGAATGAGTAAATTAAAAATATCTATTAAATCTACAATATATGTTTGTCATTAAAAGGAATTGAACTTTGTAAATATTTTAATGTGATATAAATCATTAAGTTTCACTGCATTTTTTTCCATTTTGAATAGTTAAATAATTGTTAATTTTTTGTTATTATACACTTATATATTAATGTAAATGTTATTTATATTAATTCCTTGACAAAATTGTTAATTTTTTTTCAGTCTTAAAAAAGATATTTCAAAATGCTCTGCAAGTATCTAAAGTTGACAAAATCAATTCAAGTGCTTGGGCTGCAACTAAAACTGTCATTGATGGACAGTTAGATGCTATTCGAGAAGCAAAAACATACAAAAAGGAAAGAGTCATTATTTCTAAACAAGCTGCTCATATAAGAGTAGCTGATACTCCTGACACTGTTATAAATTTTTGTGCGAATAATTATTTAGGCTTGTCAGTAAGTATACATAGTAGTTCATTGTGGTATTTTAAATCAAGTAATTAAGGAAAAAATTTTGTTTTCTTTCCAATTAAATTACTAAATACTTTAAATGCTGTATTTAATAATAACTTATTTCCTGTTCATATCCAATATAATGTTACACATTATTTTGGATATAACAGTAATGATTATTCAAAATTAAAACATTATTTTATAAATTTCTCTTATAATAAAATATTTGGTTTGATCTTTATTGTTTAATTTTCAACTTTTTATGCTGAAAATATTTGTAACTACTGAAAAAATTGGAATGTTTACTTCTTCTTTTAAATATTTTATGAAATATTTTTCATTTTTAATTTTATTCATATGATGATTTTTTATATTAATTAAAAATTTGTATTGAAATTCTTTTGAATATTGTAGTTTTATTAGTAATTGTAATCAATATTATTTATACTTATTGCATTTTTATAACATTTGAAAATATGATTATTATATTTGAATTGTTGAAATATATTTTATATATTTTGCACATACGTAATTAAATTTGAAAATAATTCTAGTTATGATTGAAACAAAACTTATAATCAATTTTTGAAATGACATTTTAGTTATTAGTATTATATGTTAAATATTACCATTTACATTTAATTAATTTACATTTACTAATGAATTTTATGAGTAAGTTTTTCAAGCTTAAGCTATATTTTCATTAATATATAAATTTGGAAGTGTTACTTAAAAATTAGAGGATAATAAAATGTAAAAAAATTATGCATTTTTTAAAGTTCATAAAAATTTCTATTAAATAGGAATTTAAGAATTCTTGATTAGTGGACCACTATATAGCAAAGTGAACCCTTGTATGAAATTTCAGCTATCTAGGTGTCTTTATTTTTAGCTTATTTTATTTATTTAGTATTCATTTTAGAACACTCAATAATCAAATGATTAAAAAAATCCTTCCTTTGTTGAACTAGGTTACAAGTTCAATACATGTCTTTTGTCATATTTTTGTCTTGGTCAAATTTGAGACTCTGAAAATAAAATAAAAAAATGCATTGTAATTAAGGTTAATTAAAAATTAAATGTAATTTATTTGTACATCCATGGTACAAGCAAAAAAAAAAAAAAAAAACAGTAAATAAAGAAGAAAATTCTTTTGCTCTTAAATCCACTTTTTTAGATTAGTTTAACTATAGATTAAAGTCTTTTTTAATCACTTGATAAATTTTTGGATTAAGTTTCATGTTTCTTGGATTTTAGATTTGGAGATTTAATGCTTAATAAGTAAATGCATTGGGATTGTTATGTAATTAAAGTTTTTATATTACATATAAATTTATTAAATGTAATAAATGATTTCATTTATAATGATGTAATCATAATTTATTAAATAATAAAATATGTGATTTATTGTTGAAATTACTAATATTATGCCAATTTTATTACTTATATATTATAACTAATATTTAATTTAATTTCAGAGTCATCCAGAAATAATAGATGCTGGTAAAAAAGCCTTGGATGAATATGGCGCTGGTTTAAGTTCGGTTCGATTTATATGTGGGACTCAGGTTATAATAAAATCCATTTTTAAAGTATCTAATCTACTGAAATCTACTAATAAAAATGAATAAATCTAGAAAAATTAATGTATTGATTTATTAAATTTTTTATTTTCAAAATCGAAAAAAAGTAGAATATTTTTGGAATATTTAATAGATATTCTTCTTATTTTAAATGTAGAATTATTAGTAATCTTCTACAACTTTGTTTCTTATCATTCTTTTGAAAATATTTTTGCAGGGATTGCACAAAGAATTAGAAAAGAAAATAGCTCAATTTCATGGGCGGGAGGATTGTATAATTTATCCTAGCTGTTTCGATGCCAATGCTGGTATTTTTGAAGCACTTTTAACATCTGAAGATGCTGTGTTGTCTGATGAACTCAACCATGCTTCAATTATAGATGGAATAAGATTATGTAAGGCCCAAAAATATAGATACAAGCATAGAGATATGGATGGTAAATATTACTTCTAGTAAGATCTATCAAGATTTCATTTTTAGATCTATTTTAAATATGAAACCAAAGCAAAATACTTTCGCAAAAATGATGTAAGCTTAGTAAAATTATTTGCAAGAAAAATAATTCTCTATTAATTATTTATAAAATATTATCTATTAATTATTTCTCTATTAATTAAAGGCTTTAATTTTCTATTTCAACCTTTTCTTTTGGTGTATCACTGTTACTGCCATTTTTATAAATTAATCATGGTATTTTAAATTACAAAGTGGGATAATTAAGCATTTTTCCTTTACAATTTCTTCCACTTCAAATAATAGGTTTAAAATCCTGATTTTCAATAAATTTTATATTTTATTGGCTCATAATTTTAAAATTTTTGCCATGTTAATTTCTTTTTTGTTAGCTTGTTTGATTTTTTTTTTAAATTTTAAATTGTTGTCCAGTTGTTTTCTGTTGAATATGTAGACATGATTTCCTTCTTATGTATTAGCATTAGATTGAAAGTAATGTAATGGTAAATAGTATTTAAAATGAACTAAATTAAATGAAAAAACTACATTTATTTTTATTTCAAAACAGGCAAAAAATGTATAGTTGAATATATATAATATCTGATTTAAGTTATATTGTTTTTTTAATGTTAATGAAATATAATTAATATCAAAACAATGGACTTAAGGTGAAATAAAAAATAAAAGTTGTGCTTTATTATGATATTCTAAAATTTCTATTATTGATATTTAAATTATTTATTTGTATTTTTTAAGATTTAGAAAAGAAACTGCAGGAAAGCTCTTCAGCTAGATTAAGGTTAATAGCTACTGATGGAGTTTTTAGTATGGATGGAAATATTGCACCTTTACCGTGAGTTTAACTACAAATTACTATTTTTTATAAAAAGAAAGTTATTTATATTTTAAAAACTATTTAATGTTATATTAATGTACAAGTACTTTAATATGACAATATACCATATTTTTCCGTATATAATCTGCAATAGCATATCATCCGCAAGACACTTTTTTCAAATAATAGAAAAACAGTCCTTTATCAAAAAATTGTCAAATTAGACAATTTCAAATTTTTATATCAGTATCTAGCATTATTATAGTTTAAATGATTAAATTTACATTTATTTACAATTTGAAGAAATATTTCGTTTTGTTTCCTAAAACTATTATTTAATATTACTTTCAAGGGACATATGCAAGTTGGCCAAAAAATACAATGCTTTAGTATTCCTTGATGAGTGTCATGCAACTGGGGTACTCGGAAAAACTGGAAGGTATATATTTTTTAAATAATTGTGCATGAATTATTTATAAATTTTTATGACTGCATGATAACTTTTATGTATATCACTTTTTTTTATTTGTATAATAATTTGCTATGATATTGTAAATATCTTATATTTTATAATTTAAATTTTTTGATTTATATTTAGTTATTAACATTCAAAATTTAATCTGTAACAGCAAACATGTTTATATTCAAATTCATCCTTTATTAAGAATAAAATTACCTTTGATGCTAATATACAAAGAGTATAAAGATATGAAAGTTTTATTTTGAAATGGCACTTAATGAGAAAAATTTCATCATAGTAGTGATCAAATTTGTCCACTAACAGTGAATGAGATTGTATTATGCAATATTAATAAATGAAATAAGTTCTGAAAACATATTGGTATATTTATATTGATTTCTAAGAATGTGTTAGCATGTAGCCAATCATTTTTTGAAAGCAAGTTTAATCATTCATAATTGCAGTTCTTTACATACTGAAAAAATGTTATGGGTATGTTAGT
Source organism: Latrodectus geometricus (assembly GCA_026290005.1). Taxonomy (NCBI): domain Eukaryota; kingdom Metazoa; phylum Arthropoda; class Arachnida; order Araneae; family Theridiidae; genus Latrodectus; species Latrodectus geometricus. The sequence continues at coordinate 788 of JAPDSC010125301.1, read as the reverse complement.
GTATCTCACTTTTTAATACTGACATATACTATCTTAATAAATAGTAGTTTTGAAGTAACTGTATAACCAGAGATCATAGGAGTTGAAGTATTGGTGACTGGATGTCTGGGTAACTGAGAATTTCAAAGTTGAAATTTCAAATGACTTGTAAAGTAAATTTTATGATTAAAATACATTCTGCATGTCGTATACTATTCATAGGGTACTATAAATTCACATAAATCCACCAATTGTTTCATTTTAAGAAACGATTTAAAATATTTTAAATTAATATCTCCATCATCTCTTATATTACCTATTTGATTATTGGACTCTATTCATAATCATTTTGAACTATAATTGTAAATCCTTTGTATACTCAATTATTTTCCTATTGTTTTTAATTTTGAATTTTTGAATATATTTAAATTATAGGATAAACAAATTTAAATTCCAATCAGAATAATTAAATAAAATATTAATTTTACATATGTATATTTTTGTATCTTACAAATAAAATGCCATTTATTTTAAATTCTCCTGTTAATTAAAGTAAAATTGAAAGAATTAAATATATATAAAAAACTATTAATCATGCTTAATTTAACCTTATGATAATTTTTTATTATTTAAGATATTGTGCCTCAGAATTTTGTATGGTGAAATATTTTTCTTTTAGACTTGCATATATAACCATTTTTACTGTATGAAATGAAAAAAAAAAAAAAAAAAAAAAAAAAAAATCACCTGAAATGTATTTATACTTAATATACATCAAAACTTTTTATTTAAGTTTTTTTTTTTTTTTT
>JAPDSC010125299.1:16809-28379 GCA_026290005.1 Latrodectus geometricus | reverse complement strand
GAATTGAGTACCAAGCATGCTTGGGAACTAACATTAGGGGCGTTAGATTGACCACCTAACCGGGATGTATACTTCGCACCCCAGAGCCCTCTATCAAGAAAACAAATATGGCCACTGTAGGCTTTGGACCCCGATACACTGCTATGCCTCATTTAGTTTAATTTAAATGTATTTCACACTAGATTAAAATTTATAAAGATAAAAGTATTTATGAAATAAAATTTTCAATAAGTAAAAAGTATGCATATGCGAATTTTTTCTTCATAGTTTTATACCAATGAAAACACTTTACAGATATTTGGAAATCTTGACACATTCTCTTTTTTTTGACTTAGAAATTATTTCATATAGCAAACTTTTCACTTTAATCTGGGTGGAAGTTTTTTTTTAATTTATCATCAATATTCCTAAAAATTTTATTCAAACAAATTTTAACTTCCTAATTGAAAGTTTTAATGTGTAAAAATATATTATATAAAATTTATAATAATTTTAGCCTTTTTTTCTATTGATATTAATAATAATATGTGAGCATAATCCATATAAATTTTTATAACTTAATAGTTTCAAATTTACTTCATTTCTTGAAATATTTTTCAATTCTGAAACAGAAATTGCTTAAAATGAAGGCAATTTGGAAAGAGAATAATTTATTTTTGAAGAAACCAGATTTTTCAAATAATCAAATAACTTATTGAGGGTTGAAATATTGAAGATAATCTAAAAGAATATCGATTGTAAATTGAATTATGACAGTTTTTTTCAAAATTTTATTTCTTAACAACTTTATCTTTAAACGAGTGTTTCTGAATCAAGTATTTCACTGCCAAATTTTTTAAACTGTTGATTAGTTTTGCAAATACATTCAATTATTTCAAATAATTTAAATATATATTTTGCAACTCTATTTAAATTTGGTAATTTTCCAGGTTTCATCCCTTGCAACATGTGAATACGGATCATTATCTATAAAAAGGCCTGTTTCACCTTCAAACTTTTAATATATTACAAATTATTATTTTTTATTATGTATGACTTAGTTTAATGATGAAAAATTGTTGCACACGTTAATTTTGTAAACTTACATCAAATTTTTAGATCATTGGAAATTCCTATTAAAAATTCATAAAAAGTGCACTGTCTTCATTTTTATTATTTTATTAGTATAAATGTTTTTCATACTTAATGATTATCATCGATGATATGTTTGGAGAGATATCAACTGGTTCATTTACTATTGAGTTTAATTCAATTTGAAGATATATTAAAATTCTATAAATTGATAAAATGAATTGAGTTATTTAGGGAATTTTTCACTAAAATTGTTCCAAATGGAATTGGAGAGATTAAATTAAGAAAAACGTCATGCATAGATGATTCAGAATTTTCAAAAAACTATCTCTAAAAGATATTCTTTATTTACATTTTTGAGATTGAGAAAAGTATAACTAAATGTGCAACATGTTTCTTGATCACCATGAATTCACACAAACAGTGAATCTTAAAAATTTTCTAAATGTGAAATTAAAAAAAATAGCAAATTTTTTTCCGTTATAATTACAATAAATTTCAGCATAACCTCTGAATGAGAAATATGTTTTTTTAGTAAAATACACACTGGTTACCAAAAATTAAGGAAAAATCACAAAAATAGTGATAACTCCGCCTAAAGTATGTCAATCTCAATGAAATGAAGATTTCTAAATTTTTACTTATATTATATATAAATATTAATGCTCTAGATAGCTGACATTCTGGATGCTCATGTGGGTACTTATACTTCAGAAAGAGGTGATGATTTCGTGCTACAAAATGATAATGCAAGACAACAGAGGGCTGGTATCGTGATTGTTTATCTAGTAAAAATTTACTGTATGATCAAGCTTGGCAATGTTTTAAAAAAGTTGCCAAAAATCTGGCCATTTTGCACAAGTGTGGTTTAAAAATAAACAGAATATTGAAATGTATTGCATGATTGATCGGAATCAATCATCTGCGATTGTTCGGAATTGGTTGGGTTTCCAGAAAATGTTATGTATCGCCAACTGTGGAAATATAGCGCCAAGGGTGACCGTACAGTAAATCTCAGCCGTTTATTTTAAGCAGGAAATAATTGAGCGCATGCTGTGGCCAGCTTGATCGCCAGACCTTAACTTAATCTAACATGTTTGTCAAGGACGACTAGCAGCTGCTATCAATCCTCCTCCTAGGACCCTAGCTAAGTTTAAATTGTTTTAAAGAGCAATAGTCGAACATCCTACACAATTAATATACCGCATACTTAGGAGCAATCGCTTCCTGCGCGGTAATGCTTCCCATACTAAAGGTACTTTTCCAATACCAAATTTATGCCTTCCATTTGTTCATTTATACATAAATTTTTATCACACCATAATTGTCTGGTAAGTGCTTTTTATGCTATTTTGTACCTTCCTATGTGTTGTATAGTATAAAGCATATAAATTTCATTGAATTTCAAGCATAACGTTTTGCGTTATCGCCATTTTTGTGATTTTTTTCCTTAAATTATGATAACCAGTGTATTCGATGTGCCGTATACTGTTTTAAATATTCTCACACACATTTCATAAAATAAAATTATTCGTGCTCATTTTTTAATTTCAGTTAGATTCGATTTCGTTGCTATTTTGCAAATACTTTTGAATATGAAGGCTAATTCAAGAAAAACTTTTGATTTGAAACGAATCCAAAGCGTCCTCCATAATTCATTTTCAGATGGATATCGAACCGACGAACGGTTAAGTGATGCAACGATTTATGACAACTCAGTTTCCAAATATTGAAATATTTTTTGGACGTGTAGATATTAGAAAAGTTTATATAAGGTAAATAAAATTAAAATTAATCTCGTTTCATTGCACTCACTCGATTATAAAATTTTCAGACAATTGGAGGAAATCTCTAAATATTTTTTGACTGTTCTTATTAACAACAAGAATTAGTTGCATTAATTAATTTTACTATACTTATGTATTATAAGATTTTCATTACCAACCATAAAGCAGAAAAATATTTTTAAAGTTATTCTAAGTCATCTTGATTCAATAAAGTCTGAAATAACTGAGAAACTTTTACTTTCCAGATTGAAATGTCTTACCTTCTAAAGATGTGCTGGAGCCGCAGATGGAGAATTCTACAAACCATTAATCCAGGAATTAGTCTGTTGTTTCCCAGTGTTGGGAAACATTGGTGCGTGACAAGTGGCATAGGATTTTTTCCATCTATTATTCCTGCGAGAAAAAGAGATTCAAAACTTCAGTGTTTACCAGAAGAGTAGAAAAGAAATTGTTATGTTCTGTTTCATCCAAATTCATTTAGAATTATATCCAAATATAAAAGTAACATGAGTTTATTACAATCATTTCAATGTAAATACATATTACCATAAAAATTAATTATGAAATTTTGTTTTAACAATGAAAAAAAGCAATAACCATGCGAAATATTTATTTTTATATAATAATAATAAAAATATTAACAATAATAAACTAATAATAATATTATTAACAGAATTCAAATATAGTGTTTTTTTTATTCACATCTTGAGCTATGTGCCATTGTATTTGTTTTTCCTAAGCATTATTTGTATTTTATGCATTATAACTTCGACTGTAGTTTCGTTTTATTGATGCCTTCTTTTACATATAGTTAAGGGACGCGGTGGACTGGTTGGTTAGGGCTTTGTTGGTCAGGGTTGCGTTGGTCACCAGAAGGTGTTTAGTTCGAATCCCGGTTTATCCGAAGATCAGTCGTGTTCATGAATGGCGACTGAAGCACGTAAGATATGCCGTGGTCGCAATGTCCTCCATGTTCCCATTCCAAATTAATACCCCTGGGGATGTTAGTAGATAGGCCTTGCCTCTTCCCTGATTTCCTTTCTCAAATTTGGAAGACCCAGATGGTGCTGCCATCTATGAGCCAAAGTCGTACTTTCACCCTCGTAGGTTCAAAATCGGAAGACGGTCTTTCTGAATTCATTCTCCCAGTCCTTGACGGCTGAGCTTGGTTTCGCCAACTGCCATAAGTAACAACAACAATACAACACATACAATTAAACTTAACTTGCATTTTTATACTCAAATGTTTAATGAATTAACTTCTTCTAATAAAAATACTTGTTTTTTTAGAAATAATAGATGAGGAGATATAACAATCCAATTATAATTTGGTGTGACATATTGTTATTTTTGTTCGCACGCATACACATATTGTTTTTTTTTATTTTTAATAGTGGTCACCCTTGAGCAAGTAAGTAAATTAGCCCATCTGCCGCAACAAGGCCGGAAACTGCTACTCATTTTACCGCTACTCGGTGGGCACCTGTGAACAAGTCACAGAGGTACGAGTAGCATCGCCCACGCCACACCACCACATATCCGTTTATAGGGCGGGCCACATTCATCCATCTGAGGAAAGGACAAGAAACAGAGAAAGAGAGAGAGAGAAAGAGAAAGTACATCCATGCCCAAGCCTGGATTTGAACCTAGGTCCTCCTCATCCATAGTCAGTTACGCTAACCACTAGACAGGTTGGGCGGCACATACACATATTGTTGTTGTACATATTGCATTATTCTATTTAATCAATTTATTCGAAAAATTAATAAATTTGAGAAACATCTAATGTAATATCTGGAAATTTGGGTATGATTATTTTATAATTTATGAGTCTTTATGCACGTCTGTAATTTAATTCTTTTCAAATAATACTTAATGACGAATATACACCATTTACTTTTCTAAAGAAAAAACATTTAATCTCTGCTACGATCTTTATAGATCGTAGCAGACACAATTATCATATATGTCTCATGATAATTGATAATAATCTGCAAAGGAAAAGAAGTTTTTCTATCAATTAATGCAAACTAAAAGAACTGATGGAAAATAGTCATTACTCTTGTAAGGTGAGGGGATATAAACTTGATAACACTTCAGTACAATATGTTCAGGACAACATTGTTTCTTCCAAAAAAATACGAAAAATGTTCATTTTTAAAATTTAGCTAATGTGTTAATTTTTACAAATTCATATTTATCCTAATGCAACTATAATATGCAATATGATGAATGGATCTTGGTATCTCATCAGTATCTATAAAACAATTCTTTTCCATTCTCAGTGAATATTTTAAAACTAGACTTCAAAAGAAATTATTTTATCATTAATTTTTATACAAACTTCATTAAAAATAGAAGAAAGATCCCTCTTATTACAAAACTTTACAAATAAAATACAAAATACCACATATATAGCCGAATGATATTTATGTGCTGAGAACCTTTTAGTGAACCTTTCCTTCAATGCGAGGTTGGTTGGTTGGTTGGTTGGGTTTTGTGGCACAAGGTCCAAAAGAGGACAAGCTGTGCCAAAAATTAAGCTTTAAAGAAAATTTATAAATTTTAGAGAAAACCCAAACTCAACATTAAAAATTTAAAAAACAAAAATAATTATATATATTTATTTAAAATCTAAAAAAGTATAGTTATATGAAAGTAAAAAAAAATTCATACAATTTAAATAAAATTAAGGAAACCAATTTCCCTTAAAAAGGAAAAAAAGATTCGGTGGGGTGACTCCCCCACTAAATCATACATGGTTAAAAGGTCAGTTGGACAATATTTAAAACGGTAAAGGTTAAAATTAGAACATGAAATTAAAATATAAGACACAGTATATGGTTCATCACACGTGTCACACCATGGATTAAGTTCACTTCAAAACAAATGTCTGTGTGTGAAACGTGTGAATCCGATACGAAGGCGAGTTAAACGAACATCGGCACTTCGTAACGGTAAAACTAATGAAGGGATGACGTATGGAAATATGGCACGTAGTTTGTTGGAGACCTGTATATTCCAGTACTCCTGCCACAGAGAAAAAACAAATGATTTAACAACCTTTCTCACATCAATAAGAAGGACAGATGGATGATATGCAGCCGATGCAGATTTAGCAGCTGCATCAGCTTTATCATTGCCCTTTAGACCTACGTGGGTTGGGATCCAACAGAATTTAATATCATATCCTTTGCCCGTCAATGCGACGATCAGATACACACATCACGTTATGATGAGTCCTCGCGTAGAAGTTCTATCAAGAAATCCAAACAGTCATATTACTTATACGTTTGCTCCTGATGATGATGATGTTGTGTCCACGAAATAAGCGCAGGAGTCCTAAATGTTCCGGAAGGTGTCGAAGACAGCCCTTGTGATCTTTACAGTTTTGTCTGAAAAGTGTAGCTCTACAGGATCCTCTAAACCAAGGGTGGCCAAACTTTTGGGATCCGGGGTCTACTCCACTTTTAAAAAATCGAAGGTGGTCTACCAATGGCAGAGCTAAATTAGTGTACATATTTATTTTCGGTAACAAGAAAAGATGATAAATTATGTAATTTTTCTAAAAAAGAGCTTAATGTTAATATTTACAAAATAAAAATTTACTGACGAAAATAATCAAAGTATTCATGTATCAAAAACTGACCATCCTATTCACTTCGTTTAGTTGAAATTTGGCACTGTGTGTATATCTGCGACAAGTTTATCATATTGTGGCTGGTATGAGTTTATTGTAATGCATAAACGCGAAATTATATGTTCATCTGTTAAATGCGACCAATGTTTGTTTTTTGTTCATGGTTGTAAAAACAGATTCGCAAAGATAACTCGATCCAAAGTTTGATTTCAAATACAAAATAAATATTTGGATACAAAAATTAATATTGGAAATATTTGGTAAAATTTGTATTCAAATACAAAATTAATATTGGAAATATTTGGAAAAGTTTCCTCAGAAATTGATTTCCAAAATTCAGTATCGCTAAATATGCTCTGGATTTAAGAAATATATCGCATCTTAATTTAATAATTTCTTCCTCGACCGTGACTGATCTAATATCTATTAAATGTCCTATTTTTTCTCATACTCCATCAATGTTGACATTTATATCACAAAATTGAGTATATCTTTCAACCTAATTAAGTCAGTGAATCTTCTTTCAAATTCTTCAAACAAAACAAGTAAGTATTAAGCGAAATCTTCGAAGTCTCGGCTTGGATTATTTATGGATGCACTCTTCCTCCCTTTTTTGAAGTTTCTCAATTCATGTTTTCTTAATTGAGATGCATATCTTTCTATAGTTTTTTTAATGTTTTAATAGCACTCCTCATGTCCGTTTTAGGTTTTAAACCGTAAACCCTTAATCATAAATCTTTAAATCGTAAACCTTTAAACAGTTTGTTTTGGATTTTAAAGCGTAGACTATAGTAAATTTTTATTTTAAATAGTTTATTGATTCTATGTCATAAGTCATAAATTAAATTGTTAATATCCGAGGTCATTATCAGGATGGTCGCGTGGACTACCTAAGTTGTCTTCGCGGTCTACCAGCCGACCGCGGTCGTCGTCTTGGCCACCCCTGCTCTAAACCGATGTTTAAAAGCTTGGCCAGTGTTACTGGTCACCTGAAGATGTGTTGTGGAGACAATTGAGTGCCATCAGGGCAATGACGAAAAAGCCTGATACAACTCCTTTGTCCATTTGCAGAGATTCTCATGCCTTTCAAGTCCTTTGTTCAAAGTTTGGCTATTATGGTTGAGATGGTACTGTCACTGTTTAATTCTGGAATGGAAAATGCAGATTTCATGGAAGGAGGGTTGTCAAAGACCCAAGAGGCTGGACTGCCTGTTATCTGAGGAGAGTTGCTTCTAAACGTAACATATAAATGGTTCAAAATTCGGAAACATAACGTCTCAAAAATTGGTAACACACGACTAAAAATTGATCACTTGTTGAATCAGTTTGTTCGGCAAGGGAGAAAAACTGCATCATCGACAAATTAAAAACATCTAAATACTTTGAGCTTCAAACGGAGGTTATTGTTATGCAAACGGAGGTTATTGTTATCTTTGAGCTTCAAACGGAGGTTATTATCGATACAAAGGTAAGTCATGACATAAACAACTGTGTTTGAATAATAACTAGTTCTTACACATGAGCTCTTAACTCCTTTCTCTTCGCTAACTCAGAAAAAATATCAATTTTTAAATTAACACAGGTGGAAATATTAAATGGATAAAATGCATGAAGAGTAGAAGGAAACGGAAAATATGATATTCTAGCAAATGATGCTACAGTTGAAATTCTCATTAGACACACACTAGATATCCCACGAACATATTTATGTATAAAACAATTTTTAATCAATAATTAAATTGAAAAGATAGAATTTGGTTTATATATATATATATATATATATATATATATATATATATATATATATAAAGCTTGCAACCATTGCAGAAAAGGTCCAGGTAGGAGGCGGGAAATTTACTAAGAAAACTAACATTAAAACTTAATTAGAACTAACTGAAAATGTAAGTATATAAAGATTTTTATAACAGATTTTTATAAATTTTTTAATTTCTTCGAGAATATAAATTATTATTTTAAGGAATTAACTGACCAGCTCATTTTATATGTCTACACTAGATATTAGTTTGTGGGAAAAGAAATCCATAATTTTTTTGGTCGACAGCTGTACTACTGTAGTGACCAATATCTTGTTCAGTGTTGACCAAACATCTTCAGACTGATGCTCGATTAATGACATTTTGCACTAAAATATTTTTTTTGTTTAGTCCATTCAGTTGTGAACTACAGAATGTTAAGAATCAAAGTGAAAATTCGATACATATTTTCATTGATAAATGCGAAAATACAAGTCAGGTAGCTGAATTTTTTTTTATGGTTCCGATATTGTATCAGCAACTTATGGGTAACTTTGGTTCCGTCGATTCCGCTCAGGTATTTTTGATTTTAAGGATACTCCTTATGCAACATTGTCAAAAAGATGAGTAAAAATTAGAAAATAGAGTTGACCCCATATTAGCATTCGTAGCATCGCCCAGGACCTAAAGATTGACCTAAAAACAGCTAAACATGTTTTAAGGTCGATCTTTCTAAGTACTAGGTGATGCCACGACGTGTAATACTTTTTCGCAAAGCGGATCCGAAACAAGTTACATAAAGTTCACACAAAAAGAATGGATTTATTTTTTCCCAAACTAACATTTATTAGATCGCCGGCCAATGGCTGAGTGGTTAGGCTGTTGGTCACGGATTCGCATCACGGTTTGGGTATGGACATTTCCCCTTTCTCTCTGCAAATCTTTGTACTTTCTTCTTCTGAGATGATGGATGAATGTGGCCCCCTCTATAAACGGGTTTGTGGCGGTTTGATGTGGACAATGTTACTAGTACCTCCGTGACCTGGTTCTCAGGTGCCCATCGGGTAACACTAAAATAAGTTATAGTTTCCACATAAATTTTTATATTTTTATATTTTATTATAGTTTCCAAATAAATTTTTATATAAATTTCCATATTATTTTTATATTTTATAATATTATTATGTTATTATTATTATTATTACGATTTATTAGAAATTATTATTATATAATAAAAATTTATTCACATAATAAGTTTTAATAAGTTTTTGCACAGTAGAGACACAATTTAACGCAAGTCTAAAAGTTAAAGTTAAAAGCAAAGATATCAAGCTTTTTAGAGAAATCAGCAAACTTTCTTCAGATTATATATATAATAAGATATTAAATAGAAAATATTTTTTATATTCCCTGCATTTCTAACAAAATCTAAATTTTTCGAGTGCTAAATAAAATAGTTATTTAACAGAAAGATAAGATTCTAAAGTAAAATACTTTGTTTTTTTGTGTCTGTATTCAGCAGTTAATAGAGAATAATTGAGGTTAAAAAATCTCTGTGTGGTAATTGATGGTTAAAATAACACTTATCAGGGAAGTAGTTTCTAAATATTTGTTAATTAAAAATCAAAACTAGCTTAGTACATTTCTTTGCAAATGTAAGAACACTTACATTCAAAAAATAAGGAAATTATGATTTAAATGGGAAAACTGTAAAAAGTCTGGTTGTAAAAGGATTAAGATTCTGGAAGATGAAAATACAAAATTCTGATATAAAAGCTCCCGAAACTTACAGAAGCCATCCGAAACTAACATAAAACGAGTAGTAAAAAAAAAAACAAAAAAAAAACACACACACACACATTAGAAATGTAAAAGACAGAAAAAAAAAGAAAAAAGGAGTGTAATGAGGGATTAGTATTAAGTAAAAACTGCATTTTACTCCTGCAATTACAAAATAAGTTGTGAATTAATTATAAAAGCCATTAAGTTAATTAACTAAGACTTATTATATTTGGGAAATCTGAAAAATTCGAACTTAATTACCATTAACTAAGTAATGTAAGAATATAAAATTTTTATACATAGGACGTGATTTAAAAATGAAATTATCTAAATTTTTCAAGTAATTTAATTTTTCAGAAAGATTGATATATAATAAAACTTCATTATAACTTTTGGTGGGATTAACCTTTATATGTAAAAAGTGTCTTTGTATAGCAATTAAAAAATCAAATTATTAAGAGTTTTTTTAATTATGCTTTAAAACTGTAAGGCAGTTATTTAAATTTAATATTTATTTACTACATCTTAGTTACTTTGAAATATTTAAAGTTCAATATAAGTTTGTTCGGTAAGCAATAGTTTTTAAAATAAATTTTATACCTTTCAAATTAATTTTTAATATAATATTTTAAACAGTTGATTTTGCTTAACATTATTATAATAAACAAATTATAGTAAGCAATAATTATGTAAACTTTCATACATCAAACAAGAACCGGTTTTCTAGAAAATATGTAAAATGAGATAGTTAAAAAAATATGATACCTATATAGTAATTAATTATTATATTTATATATAAATATAGTATTTATAGCCAATGATATAGTAGTGAATTTTATAGTAGATACGGTATTTTTCAATTAATAAAGTGATTATTTTCGTGGCACATTAGCTTGTAATTTAAGTTAACTAAATTGACGAACCTGCCGCCCAACCTGTCTAGTGGTTAGCTTAACTGACTACGGATGGGGGAACCTGGGTTCGAATCCCGGCTCGGCCATGGATCTACTTTCTCTCTGTGTGTTTCTTGTCCTTTCCTCAGATGATGGCCCACTCTATAAACGGGTTTGTGGTGGTGTGGGCATGGTTGGCCTCCGTGACTTGGTTCACAGGTGCCCACCGGGTAACGATAAAATGAGTAGCTGTTTCCGGCCTTGTTGCGGCAAATGGGCTAATGTACTTATTTGCTCAAGGGTGCCCATCATTAGAAATAGAAAAAAAATTGATACATTTTAAATAGTAAGTTTGTTAAGTTATAACTGAATTACTAAGAAAAATATTTTTATTGTAACATTTTCAATCTAATATTTACTAACAAAAAAATCTATACATGCTCAGCTTTTAATATTAACATTTAAGATAGGTTTCATTTTGTGTTTTGCTCACGAACTCTAATTAGACAGAGACTTACAAATTAAATTAGATTTCAAACCGTTTTAATCAACCAAAGTGGGATTGGAAATTATATGTTGATCCGAAGTACTAACTCTTCGGTGATTTTATGGTGGCAAGATTTTGCGGATGAGTTCTTCACTA
>JAPDSC010125298.1:0-17438 GCA_026290005.1 Latrodectus geometricus | reverse complement strand
TATATATATATATATATATATATATATATATATATATATATATATATATATATATATATATATATACTGTATTAAAATAAAATAGAGAGATTTATTTTAAATTTTAAGCAAACTTTTTGCCTACATGTGCAGTGTCTGTAGTTGATGATAAAAATTTTACTCATTGTTATCCCATTCATCAGTAAGAATATTTGTATCAGAAGTAATATTTATGATTTTGTTTAAAAAGTCTATTATGAATAACTTAAATCCATAAAAAAAACATAAAAGTTTTTTAATAAACTTTATCCAAAGTAGTCCATATTATATCATTTAAATTCTTTTCATTGTATTTGATATTTTAATATAAGTATAAAATTTAATTTTTGTGCAGCTGGAGTGTATCTGTTTTTTGTTTATTTGTAAATGATTGTATGAGAATATATTGTGTTCTTCATACTAAACTATATATGTGTGTTTATCCTTTTAAAATGTATATTCAACAATATATATTATTTGTTTTTAGATGGTCTGCTGCCAAAGGCATTGGGAGAATTACTGGACGACTACCTAAAGAGTTAGCTGATGATGTTGTGACATCTGTACTTGAATTATTTAGTTTGAGAGAAAGTGATTCTGCTTGGCATGGAGGCTGTCTTGCTTTAGCAGAACTTGGTAAAAAAAATCAACTGTTTTGATACTTTAAATGCAAAACAGTTTTATAAATGATGTTATATATGTATTTATACTATTTTAAAACGATTCATTTTAGGTATAAATTGAAAACTGAAAAATTCTTGTTTAAAGTATTTCAAATCAAATTAAAAAAAAGTTTTAGCTTTTATTTCCTTTTTTATCCTAAATTTTTTAAATTTTTGTTGAAAACAGTTTTGAAAGTTTAATGATAGAGAAAATATTATATAAAATTTCATTGCTATAACAGAACATTTAAAATAAAATAAAAGGGAAGTTGATTATTCCTATGAAATGAATATAAAAAACTATTTACATTAAAGAAGTTATCAAATAGCATAAAAGTTGCGAGCTATTATCTGAAAATCAAAAATACTAAGAAAAAAATTTTTCCTTATACAACAATTAGGTACAACAGAACAATACTGTTTTATGCTTTTAAAAATTAAGTACAACTTAGATTCAGACATACAGAAATATTAATTTATTTCTGAATATAAATTTCAATGTAACAATATTCGCAATTTTTGATATAAAACATTTTGTTATAAAACTTTTCCTAATTTTATTCAAGGAGAAATTTGTTAAATCTTGTGTTATAAAAAACTACATTTTACATAAAATTAAGATGAAATAGGATTTTTTATGTGTAACTTTCTAAATTTTATCAATAATAATTGTAGATAAGGATTTTAAAATAATCTCCGAACTAATATTTGAATGTCTTGTTCTCTTTTTACACATTTCATAAACTTCACTTGTGATGAATGTAATAATAATATTGTGCAGTGGTCCAGAATTTGTTTTATTATTTATTATTAATATATGATGCATCAGTTTTAGTCCTTAATTTAAAAGTTAATAAAACATCAAATTAAGGAAATAATTTTCATTATTAAGTCAAATTTTCATTTTCAAGCCTATATGATACAAATAATTTTAATATCGCCTTTCATAAATTCTTATAAAAATAGTCTGAAATTTTAGATTTTTAAAAATTTGCTTGGTATTTGTTGAATGTAAATTAAATTTCTTTATTTCCTTGATGCAAATTTGATTATTTTTAATTATTTTTATGTTTTTTTTTCCCCTAAAAGGAAGAAGGGGACTTATTCTCCCCCAGCATTTGGATAAGGTTGTAAGTGTTGTTGTGAAAGCCTTGATATATGATGAACAGCGAGGCAATTTTTCTGTAGGAGCTCACATCAGAGATGCTGCTTGTTATGTATGTTGGTCTTTTGCAAGAGCCTATGATCCTGTTATACTTCATCCATATGTTAATAGTATAGCTGGAGCTTTGCTTATTACTACAGTGTTTGACAGGTTTGTGTTATTCTCATTGATTATTTTAATCTATAAATTATTAACTAGGCTATGTGTTTATATATATATATATATATATACAGTTACTTTAATTCTTCCTTTTTTTGACGATTTTTATTCTGACTTTAAATTGCTGCATTAGCTGAGGCTTTCACTTTACTTTATGAAATTTACAAAGTGCTAATTTACATATTTCAAAACATTACTATTCATAATTAATTGATTTCATGTGGTCAGCATCAATATATATTTTTCCGTAAATGCTTCATTAGTTTTTAAACTATGCTTTGAGGAATGTCTATTTTAAATAATGCTAGAAACTGATGTGTCATTAATATTGAATATAAGTAATTATAGGGTCCTATATGTAATTTTTATTTATCATTAGTTAAAAATAGTCTTTCTTTCATCATTTAACAGTATTGTATTTGGGTTATTTATGCTTCCATTTATTACTTATGAGAACCTTAATTTTAACTGCTAATTACATATTGAATAAATTTTTGCACTTGTAATCAATAATATTTTTAAAACAATCAATATTGTAATGGGATCACATAAATGTTTCGCATTTACCACAAGGATAATGAAAAGTTAGTGTTACAAAGTGTCCAAAAATATTGTGCAAATTAAAATATTAAATTTTATGAAATCATAGATGACTTCTATTTTTGCCACATTTCTTTGAAGGGATTAGTTTATATTCTTAATATTTGATTTTTGTTTGGCAGGTATTATAAACATCTGATTAGGAATTACTATATTAATTTATTATGCATTTATTTATTTTCTATAAGTGTTTCTCTTCAATGTTATTGCAGTCAACATCCATATATGTATGTATACTAAAATTTTAATGTGCATCAAAATTTCATTTTAAATAAGAATTCAATTTATAAAAGATATAATGAAAGGAAATTAGGTCCGTTTTCATGCTTTCATGGGCATTTTCATTTGATAAAAATTAATTATCATTTTCCACAAGAAGAAATAGCAAAATTATCTTAAAGCTGGAAAAAAATGTTAGAGCATAGCTCATAAATAGCTTAAAAGCTGTATATTCATTCTGTTTTTCTAATGTACATTTATATTTTAAGTTTATACCAAATTTATGTTTTTTATGCCAAATTAAATTTATGTTTATACCAAAGTTATCAGAATTTATTGTGGTTTAACTAGTATCAAAATACAAAAAAAATATATTGTTGTAACTTGCAAATTGAATGTTTATGTATATATTTTAATGTAAATTCATTTTATTCTATCAGAATTTGGTTAAAGGTTCTTTCCACTTTTATGTTGTTCATGGCTGTAAACTTTGTATTTATTAAAGGGAATACATTTATTGCTAAAAATAGTATGTATTTTCTTTAATAGAGAATTTATGATGTAATTGCCATATTTAAGTGCAGCTGCTGAAAGATGACAAAAATAAAAACTTAACTATGGTTTTTTAAATATAAATATATGTACTTTAAGAGAATTGCTAACTTCACTTACAAAAAATTAAAAAGCAAAAATCCTCCAGAATGAATAAATGTCAATATGTTGGTGCATGTATTTAATAATTCATGTTTCCTCCTTTATTTTTTAAGATATTATGCAATTTGCATGCATGTAACAAGGCTGCTTGTGCTGGAGCTTTTATATTGTTTTGTAACGTATTTATTGATTTATTCCAAAATTTTATATGAGAAAAACCTATTTTGTTAAAATACAATTTTAACATTATATAAATGCATTTTGTTGAAACTATTGCTCTTGTGAGCTGTTTGAAGTGTAGCTTAAATGTAACTTATCTAGGTGATTTAAATGTCTAAATTTTACTTGTGTATATTCTGTTGAGACTTATGAAATTATTGTCATAAGAGTGAATTTTTAGCAAACTTATGCTTTTTTTTATCAAAATTAATCCAGCATGTAAACATTTGAAATCTTATTTTTATGAAACTTGTAATTCATAGAGAAATTACCTGTCGTCGAGCTGCATCAGCTGCATTTCAAGAAAATGTTGGAAGACAAGGAACTTTTCCTCATGGTATTGAGATTCTTACAGAAACTGATTATTATGCTGTGGGATCAAGACAAAATTCATTTTTAAACTTGAGGTAAGTATGAACTTGTTATTAAAATTAATTCAAAGCAGATTTTTAGGTATATTTTCACTTACCACTTTTTTTTTTGTTATATAATCTGCAGTGGTGTATTATCTGCAAAAACTTTTTTCGAGTAAAAGAAATTGGCGCAGCATGTCTTTTTTAGACCTTGCGCCATAAAACCCAACCAATCAAGTAAAAGAAAAAGAGCTTCCCATAATCTGCAGTGGCATATAATCTGACAATTTTTTCTGCGTATAGTCAAAAATATACACTGCTGATAATGTAGTGTCACATAAAATAAAAAATACACAGAATGATTAAAACATAATAATATGTGCAGAAAATACATTTATTATTAAGAAACTTTGTTTGGATCCACCTCATTACTAAGTGCAATAAACTTAGATAGAAGCATCAGATCAGTCATCAAGCATGATGATTTCCAGAAGATTCTAGTAAAACTTATCACTTTTTAATAACTTTTAAAATGAGATAGACGTAGTTTAAAAATAAAATATGTTTGTTTTGTCAATAATTAATTGAAAGAAATGAACTATTATTGAACTGTACATTGGATACATTTTTCTTTTTTATTACACATGTTTTGTTTTTTATTTTATATTAACATGTTTGTTGTCATTTTTTTCTATAACCTTTTGTTTAAAATATGCTATATAACTTGTTTGCTTTTGCTTCCGCATGATAGTATATGAACATTAATATTTTCATAATAACATTGCTCAGATCAAGACAAAATGGGAAAGGATAATATTCAATAGCAATTGTAATATCTCTCCAAAGAACTGTGTGTTTTTTATTGTAATTGGATAAAAATGATTGCAGTCTAAATAAGTCAGCTGAATTGTGGCTCCATCTGTAATTTGTAAAACAAAAATAACATTTCTTTAAAAACTTTATTGTAAGCTTTTGTAATGTAGAATGTTTTTTTTTATCAGATTATTTATAACAATGTATTATGCATACAAAAAATTTGAAACTTTTTTACTCGTAATCCACAGATTATATACAGGAAAATCCAGTAATTCAGTAATATATTCTTTGGAATATAATTTTCATTAATATTTTTAGTATTTTAATAATTTAATACTAGTTCAATATTCAAAATTTGGATTTTTTTCTTTTTTCACATTATAAAATTCCCAATTTGCAAGTCATAACTTGCAAAATAAAAACAAACATGATTTTTAATAATGAATAATATTAATTGGTATGTATGTTCTTGTATATATCATTAATGTTTTCAACAATTCATTTTCAAACTATGAAATTGGGAAAAATTAATTTTTTTACTGTCTCCAGCCTGTAATCTATTAAATTAATGTTAAACTAAATTAAAGTGTCTCAAAAATTAGTTTTATTTGCAATCTAATCTATTGTTTGTATATTCAGATATGGCTGCTTGTAAATAAACATAAATAAAACAGTATATTTTGCCTTCATGTTTATAATTTTTCCATTAAGGATTTTACTGTTTACTATTTCTCTAAAAATTACTCAAGTATTTCTAGTCATCAGTTTTATGACTCCTTTTTTTGTTTTCATTTTAGTGTTTATATTGCTCAGTTTCCTGAATACACTTTAACACTTATAAATCATTTACTGGAACATAAAATTAATCATTGGGATCCAGTTGTAAGAGAACTTGCTGCTAAAGCTCTTCATAATTTAACAAATAAGGATCCTAATTTTATGGCAAAAACTGCAATTCCACGATTACTGAATCAAGCAATTGGCATTGATTTAAATACAAGACATGGAGCTATTCTCTCAATAGCTGAAATTATACATGCACTGTCAAATGTCAAAGAAAAAGAAGAAATAATGGCGGATATTTTAGGTAACGTATTTATATTTTATTTGGATTATGTATGAACTTTAATATACTTATATTAAGCTATTGTAATACAAAATTTTTCATTATATTTTATCAAGAAAAAAGTTAAGTTGCATTTAAAAAGAATTAATTTATTAAAGATGTTAATTAATTTATAATATCATTTTTTAATTTGAATACTTTTCAAATAAATCTCTTTTAATTCAGTTTTATAATATTAAATGGGCAAAAAATATTTATTTAATGTTGAATATTAATGTAAAAAATTATACTATCATTAGAAATTATCTAATAAAACATCTGTGGTGGAATAACTATATATTATATTTCTGCAATTCATTGTATTGTTTACAGTTTTGTCATGAAATCTAAAATGTATCCAAATGACATCAGATTTAGAGTATCAGTTAATGTAATATAAATGCAACAATATGCTTTTAGCTAAAATTTGTTATATACGTTTTAAAATTGAATAAAAGTTCTGTAGAAAACCTGCATGAAAAAACTTAATTTGCATTGGAAATTTATGAAATCGTATCTATGAATTCAAAAATGTATTTAAAATATTTTCCTTAATATAATAGACGTTAACATGATAGAAATCTTGTCAATAATCTTACTTGGATAACTATATAAAATGTAACTGAAAAAAATAAATGGTTACAATTTGAAGTGAAAAATAGAAAAAGAAGTTATATGAGATTTTTGTAGATATATGTCAGGGGTGGCCAAGACGTCGACCACGGTCGACTGGTAGAGACCGCGAAAGCATTTTAGGTAGTCCACACGACCATCCCGATAATGACCTCGGATATTAACAATTTAATTTATGACTTATGACTTAGAATCAATGAATTATTTATAATAAAAATCTACTACAGTCTACTCTTTAAAATCCAAAACAAAGTGCAAAGATTTATGATTAAAGGTTTACAATTTGAAACCTAAAACTAACATGATGAGCGTGATTAAAACATTCAAAGAAATTATAAAAAAAGTATGCATTGCAATTAAGAAAACATGAATTGAGAAACTTCAAAAACATGGAGGAAGAGTGCATCCATAATCCAAACTGAGACTTCGAAGATTTCGCTTAATACTTACTTGTTTTGTTTGAAGAATTTGAAAGAAGATTCACTGACTTAATTAAGTTGAAAGAAAGAAATTTTATGATATTTCTATTTAATGAAATTGTCAAAATTGATGGACATTGTCACAATGAAAATGTCAACATTGATGGACAACGTATCTGAAAAAATAGGACATTTAATAGATATCACATCAGTCACGGTCGAGGAAGAAATTATTAAATTAAGATGCAATATATTTCTTAAATCCAGAGCATATTTTGCGATACTGATTTTTGGAAATTACTTTCTGAGGAAACATTTCCAAATATTTACAAATTGCATGATTTTGTATTTCAAATTTAGATCAAGGTATCTTTGAGAATCTGCTTTTCCAACCATGAACAAAAAACAAACATTGGTCGCATTTAACAGATGAACATTTAATTTCGTGTTTATGCATTGCAATAAGCTCCTACCAGCCACAATATGATAAACTTGTCGCAGATATATAGTGCAAAATTTCAACTAAACAAAGTGAATAGGATGGTCACTTTTTGATTATTTTTGTCAGTAAATTTTTATTTTGTAAATATTAATATTAAGTTTTTTTTAGAAAAATAACATAATTTACCATTTTTCTTGTTACCAAAAATAAATATGTACATTAATTTAGCTCTGCCATTGGTAGACCGCCTTTGATTTTTTAAATGTGGAGTAGACCCCGTATCATAAAAGTTTGGCCACCCTTGATATATATAATGGATGCAGTAATTGTTTCTCTTTCCAACCTTTCCCAAATTATATATAATTTTAAAACATATTTATTTTTAACATATTTATCTGTTTGTTTATATGATATATTTGATGCTAAAGATCTTAACAATATTTAATAACATCATCAATATTAGCAGCTGCAATAAAAATAAAATATTGTATTGATTTTAAGGAACCCTGATAATTGTAACAGCATTTTATCTATGAGTTTTAAAATAGATTTCTATATGAAATGTTTAGATTAAATTTCTTTTTCAAATTAAATATTCATGATGCTTATTTCTTTATAACTTATTATTTTTCTACTTTTAAATAGGAATGGATATTATAGAAAAAATTAGGAGCTTAGCTTTTGTTTTAGATGAGCGAGGCTTATTTAAAGGTCTTGGTGGAATTCTAATGAGAAATGCAATGTGCCATCTTTTCGAAAAGGCTTCCATTTCTGCATTGCCATTCCATGAAGATAAGGAGTTAATTTGTAAGTAAGAAATTGAAATCAATTGTGTTAGAAACCTGTTATATACTTATTGAATTTTGCTTAATAATCTGAGCTTCAGCGAAACTAATCTTTTGCTTTAAAACTGTTAAATATGTTTAAAGCTTCTGTAATTTTTATTTATATTCGAACATTTCATTATTTCTACTAATTCAAAATGTAAGCATTCCTAGATATTGCCTGTTTAAAAATGAAGTTCCATTTTCAAAATATTCATATAAAACAGTTACAAAAGCTCCATCCTACTATTTTCCTTAGTGAATTGCTTAATCTTTTTCAACTAGTGTGTACCAAACTGTCAGTGCAAAAGATAGCATGTATGAAAATTTAATTTTATTCTTAAAATAATTATAATTTAAATTTAAAAATTTAGCTTTAAAGATTTAATAAACTCATAAAGTTGTTTTAATTGTTTTAAGAAGTATAGACTTCTCTTTAGTAAATCACGTCTCTTTAGATTTATTTCTATTATCAACTAACAATGAGTATTTAATTAAAAAAATATGTAATTATAAATTATTTATTAATTATTTTGATGAACTTGTTGAAAAAATTATAAAAAACAAAACTGATATAGTTTACAATTTGCAATGCTGCTTTATAATAATTCATTTGATAATGCACATATAAAGGGAAAACTATGTAGTATTTGTGATTTTTATTTTTGATTTACACTTTCTACCTTTTAAGTGTGATAGAAAGAAAATATTTGTATATTATTTAGAAGCAAAATGTGCAAATCAAATATTTCATATTGAAGATACGGAATCCTGTTCTCTGGAAAAATATTAGTTTTCTATAATTTTCCTTAAATTGAATGATACAATCATTCAGCTTATTTATTATATTTATTAAATTAACATATTAAAAATATGTATATATATATATATATTTTTAAGATTTGACACAATTTTTAAATTTTATTTTTGAAATATATTTATTTCTAAAAGATAATATTTTATCATTATTTCATATAATCTAAATTACTATAGTAAATAACTAAAATTTACTGTAAAAAAGATTTTTTTGAAAATTAATGTCTCTTATTTCTTTACATAAAATATTTTTTAATATGTAAAATTTGTATAAAAAACTATAAATGTTATGAAATTCAAGAAAAAATAAGTTATTCAAATAATGATAATAATACATTTAAAATATATAATTATTAATCTTGTAATTTCCTATTTTTTAGCTAAGTGGCAGAAAACTTTCGATAGTTGTCTTCAACATGCTGATGTTACTGTTCGGTCTTCAGCAATATCTGCTCTCCCACATTTTTTAAGTCAATTTTATCCTACCGAGATTCCAAAATGTTCTCAACTTTTAAAGAATTATTTAGAACAGTTAACTGCTAATCATATGGAGACTAGATGTGGATTTGCATTGGCTGTAGGTAGGTAAATGAGTTATATTGTTGTAATGTGTAATATATGTATTGTAAAACAAAGTTATTTTTTTATTAAATACAATCTCTTTTATCTTCATGTAATGTTGTTTATTGTTTCTTTACACTTTTAAAAATTTGCCAGCTTTTTCTTATATTTAATTTTAATCACAACGTTCTTATAAGTTATCAAAGTATACTTCTCTTTATAACTCATACATGTCTTAAAATGGTTTTAATAAATTAATTTTAACAACTTTGAATAAGAAAATTGTCAGTATTTTCTGTGTCTCAGTTTTTAAGAATATTTGGTTTTAGCAGTGTTTTTTTTTAAAGAGATTTACCTTCTTGTAGGTGCTTTTCCAAAATTCATTCTAAAAAGTTATGTATCTGAAACTATTCTGAGTTTGTCAAAGTGTGCTGAAGTAACTGAGGAACATTCCAGTTGGGCTGAAACTCGTCGAGATGCAATAAAAGCTCTATCTCAAATAGTTGCCACTGTTGGAGTAGAAAAAAATGGCAGTGAAAAAGATTCTATTTGTCAATCAAATTTGGATACTATCTTTGAAACATATTTAGCAGGAACTAAAGACTATACTTTGGACAGTCGAGGTGACATAGGAGCTGTTGTCAGGGAAGCTGCAATGTTAGCAATCCAGGTATATTTTAAGATACATGTTATTAAAATTTGGGAATGTTTCAGCTTTAGTAATATTTTACATAAGTTAGGGGTATAGATTTGTTAGAAGATAAGTAGTTATAGGCAGTAAAAAGTTAAAAAATTAGAAAAAAAACTCTACATTTTTATTATGTTTTATATTTTTTAATAAATTTTACAAATGTAATGTGCTTTTTGGCTTACTCAAATGAATTGTTTATTTATACTTTCTTTAGACCTTGCAAATAAAGATGTAAAATTATAATTTTTATTCAGAAATATGAATAGGTTTTTTCCCCATAAGACAAAATCTTAATCCTTGACTTCAATGTAAATATATATATATATATATAAATTTCAAATATCCTACTGATTAAGTTTAAATTTTATTGATATAAAAAAATGCATAAGTTTTCAATTAATGGATAATGTAAAGCTTAATTCTTAGAATGAAAGTTCGATAATTTTTCTGAATTTTCTTCCTTGTTGTAAATAGTCTACAGCTAAATTAGTTTGAATTTAATAACTTTCTATGTAATAAGTTATTTCTTTAAATTGGCAATACTTTTCTATCTAATAATTTCCAATGATTTATTGTTTGGTTTCCTCCTTTGTTGATGTTTCATATGAATATAAGCTTTACTTGTATAATGCTTCTAAAAATGTGTATTTAAAGTTTAGCTAAACTTAAACATGTGTGAATGGTTCTAAGAGAACCTAGCATTGCAACCAAATATCTTTTGCATTATATGCTAAAGAAAGAAAAGCCTTTATCTATAAAGATGAGTAGCTGGGGCAAAATTCATGAGGCATTTAATAGGAATATCCTATAGCATCCAATGTTATTAAATATTGACCCAAATGATCAAATATGTTATGCAGAAAAAGCTACACATTTGGATAGAATATTTAATGTTCCTTTTAAATATAGAGAACTTCTGCAAGTAGAATCTTATAATATTCTCATTATGGTTAGATGTCTTTTAATGTAGCAGTGCTTTGAAGAAGTCCTACTGTTCTTCTTAAATAGCTTGCACTGAGCTTTTTTTGATAGCTCTTTTTGTCAATACTAGACAGATTATCATTTAATAGCTTTGCTTGTCTTTGATCACTGATGTTGACCCATTTCAAAAATTACTTTTTGAAGAAATCAGAAACACTTGCCTCTGACTAGCTTTTTTGAAACTGACCAGTTCTTAAGTGCTGGTTCAGATCTAACAAAATTCATAGTTAATCCATCCATCATTAGCTTATCAGCTAACTCAATACTAGGGCCAACAGTTTCTTGGCACCCCTTTTAAACTAAGATAATTATCGTTATAGCTAATTTAGGTAGAGTAAGGTAGCATTTCCTCACTCCCCTTCCAAACAAAAACCGGAGTCAAAGTAGACTTCTTCAAACCCAGTAATACAACTATAAATTTGTTATCATTTATTTTAATTGTGTACTATATGTAATAAGTTAGTTTTCCAAATATTCGATAATTTTCTACCAATCAATATCCAACATATTATTTGGTTTTTCTTAGTTGATACTTCTATTGAAATGCATTTTAATTGCATAATATATCAAAAATGTGTTAAATTTCAGCTATAAATTTATAAATGTTTTTAATTTTTTACTTATAATCTGCAATTTTTAATTAAATATAAGTTTGATTTTCAAGAAATTCTTTTAAAAATCTACCTTTTGTATAATATTCTTAAAGTGTTTCGCAATGAAATTTTTTATATATATGTTCAAGCAGTTTAGTTTAGCTGTACAAAATATGGGTCTTAAATAATCGATTACAAATCTTAATTTAATATGCATGTGAATTTAATTTTGTATTAATAATTTATTATAAAAATCAATATTTTATTATTGTTCTAAGCAAAAGACAACCACCATCATTGTACTGCAATAGTTAAATTTGAATAATTTTCATAAATTGTTATTAAATTTTTGTTTGATTCAAATTTGATCTTATAAATTTTATCTCATATTTGAGTGATCATCTATGAAATATACTAACACTTAATAGACAAAATTGATAGTTTTACTATTATCAATGGCAAAATATTCTATAGTATATGTTAACTAATATAATTTTCATTAAGACAATTTTTGAAAAGTTTCTGTAAATGAATACTTGTTTATAAGTTAGACCTCTCTATAAAAATTCTTAGGAGATACATTTAAGTTACAAAAATTTTCGTAAAGGTGAAAATATTCTCAGTTGTAACAAAATATATTAACTAGATTTGTTGAAAAAATATTTAATAAAAAAAATTATTCTAATTTTTTTTATCAAATATTGTTGACTAGTTTTCTTAGAATTGAAAAAAATTTCTATTGTACTGAAATATTTACTATTAATTCTAAAAATAATTTATGAAATGTGGTTTTTCAAGTTAATTTAACTTTTATTAACTTAAAGAATATTTTGACATTTAAAATATTAATTTTATTTAACTATTAAGTTTAAACATTTTTATTTCTGCAATCATTTTTTCCCTCAATTAATTATATTTAAATATGATCTATTTTGCAGGATACTGTGTGCTTAGTTTTAAAGATGGACGAGGAAATGTTATCGGACAATCTTGTTAAGGATATATTTTGCACAATCTTGCAACAGTGTACTGAAAAAATTGACAGAACACGTGCTGTTGCTGGGGGAGTTTTTGAAACTCTTTTATATTGGTATGCTTTTAAAAAAAAAGTAGTTTTTTTCATTGATGACTACTCTCTTATATGTTTAATTTTGAGATAAATTAGCTAAATTTAAGATCCTTCATGTTTTTATTTGCTAGCTCTCTTTCCAAGGACTAAATTATTTCTTGTATAGTATGCTTTTATTTCATTAGTTATTAATGATTTTTAACAATGAGAATAAAATTTATAATTTATATCTGAATACAAACTAACGTTATACAATAATGTTTTCTAATTTGATAGTAAACTGAGTTAATTAGACAATTAAAATATTGATTTCTAATTGTCTAGTTATTCTATTATCAAAGAGGTCACATTGAATAAAACAGCACCAATCCTAAAATTTGAATGTACTAACAAGAATATGAAGTGCATAGTTGAAAAATGCTAAGTAAAAAAATGATCGGTAATTATAAATAAATAATAAAAAGAATGGAAAATTAATAATCCTTTGCACTTACCTTTTTCTTGCATTTATTTGACGATTTATCAATGGCCTTTTGTAGAAAAATAAGAAGAAATGAATTTTAAAATGAAATGAAAACAATATTTGTCTTTTCTTTGATCCTGTGACAAACCTTTTTTATAATTCAAAAAATCTTTTTATGAAGGCATAGGTCTTTTCATAATTGTGTAAATAGCAGATTCGCATATCTATATTAAAGCTTACTGTCTCAACGAACTAAGACTTAGAATGGCAACAAGCCAAAAATATAAGATAAATCATATTGTTGCCTTCTCAGCATCATAGATATGTCTCAAACGAAATCAGAGTTGCCAATTTGGCAAGTTATGTCCTGAATATTAGTATAATTGCAATGGCACATAAGCATCCATTTTACAATGTGATTTTTTATAGTAGATAAAAAAATATATATTGTTATTTGTTTATAAGAAAATGTACGTAAAATAATTCTCCAAATTTTTAAATAACCTTAAATGTTCTAAAATTGAATTCTATTAAGATATTATTTTAAAATTAAATGAAATTTAATAAATTTAGGAAATATTTCATGAAAATGTATGCTTTTTATTTCAAATTGAATGTTACTAAAGGGAGTATTTAAATTAATAATTACTGTTATAGATTCATTTAATTTTAATACACTAGTTTTTGGCAAAAATATAACAGTATAACAAAATTAACCATGTTTGCTTTGATCCATATTAGTATTAATACTGTTGATTTAGATAAATAGTCAAATGTTTATTATCATATTTATGCTAAATATTAGATTACCATTAAACATCTTATTAAGATGACATGCTACATATTAAATGATTGAAAGCATTTCTTAGTTTTTAATCAACTATGGATATTTATAGAACATAAATATGTATTTTGAAAATAATGTATATTATATTTAAATTTATGAATTACAATAAATTAGATCATATTTTAAAACTGTTTCTCTTTCAGTGTACCAAAAGCTCCTCACATTCCATTTCACAACGATCTCTTAGAAATATTCAACTCTGAAGTTTGTAATGAAATTAATTGGGCTTCGCCTGGTGATACTTTTCACCATTTTGTAAATTTACTGAGCTTTCCATGTTATCGACGCAGCCTTCTGCTTGGCTTTGTTGTCAGTGTGGGAGGACTTACAGAATCTTTAGTGAGTTGCTTTTATCCATAAACAAAATAGTGCTTTATCTGACTCTAGTTTTCTAATACTTTTACTTTAGAAATATTAAATTTTATTTATTTTTGATATTAGAATTTATATCTTTATATTTATTTCATTACAAATTAGTTGTTAAAAAATTTTGCTTTTTTACTTCAAGTAGATATCTTATTACTGTTAATCCTATTTAATTAATTTTTTAAATAATCAAATAAATTATTTATAAACTTAAATAATCTAAAATATTTTGTTATTGTGAAGAATACATTTAATTATAATGAACCCTTACTAATTCTTTTAAGCCTTTGAAAATTTGTATCATTAAGGCCAACAATCCATTTATTTACTTTTTGTTGTCTTCTTTTTAATCAATGAATATTTAGCATCCCTAATGTTTTCTGCAAAACATTCTGCTAAGTAGGTATTAATCATTTCTCTATATCAGTGATAGTTTGAGATTTTCAAATAAGAATTTCTACCATATCCTAAACATTTTCAATTGGTAAAAAGTCTGGTGACCTTGCTGTTTAAGGAATAAATTAACTGTTAAAAACAGGCCACTAGATTAATAATTATTTGCCTCTGTAAAACTGACTGAGGTATATGTAATGCTAATCTGACCCAAGAAAAAACAGAATTTTTTGCTGAACACTATGCAAGTAAATACTGCCCATATTTTTACAATTTTGCAATTTTGTTCCTAGAAATATCTTTATCAAAATTATTTTTACTCAAAAATTATTAATTATTTGAAAGTAAGTGTCTTAATTTTTATTTATTCTCCTTTTGAGAAAATATTAAAATATAATTCAATTTTTTTAATATATATATTTTTTAATATATATTAATATTATAATTAATATTATTCTTTTAAATACTATTGTAGTAATTGTAAGAAAATTCAGGAAAGAATGAGAAATTTCAGAAATCAAAAATTACACAATCATTAATTTACTTATTATTGTGATTAAAGGCTTTCCCTCCATTTTTCTGGAAAAAAAATATTTTGCCTGAAATATTTTGTCAAAGATTATTAAAATGATTCTTTTCAAATTGGATATTGGTAATCCTACTTTCTTGCTAATCCTATTTTCTACTTCAAAATATTAAACCAACTATTCCCATACACTTATATAATTTAGTTAGGTTTTTTTGTAATTATTTATTTCCTGATATGCTAAATTTATTGCCATGTCCTTAAAATTGCTTTAAAATTTTGATCAAATATTCATTATATTCTCTAGATCTTTGTAATTTAATTAACCTTTACTATCTACAAAATCATGTATTGTTTAACCCTTATTCAACTTTTATAAAGAATTGTATCACATTGTTATTTATATGTTTAAATATGAGATACATTTTTAATATGGTGCTACCAAAGCCCATAAATAAAAAAATGCATAATTATCCACATTGAATTTTAACTATATGTTTATTTCATTTCAGTAAAATGCTGTATCAAGTTTGTGACAATTTTTACTTAGTTTGAATTTCTCTTTTTTGTAGGTAAAATTTTCCAGCTCTGCTTTGGTTTCATATCTCTTTAAGAATGAATCAAACAATAATCTTTTGTTAGATATAGCTGATGAGATTATAAGTATTTTTAAGGCCAATATTCAAAATGACCGCCTTGTGGTGCCTTTCCTTAAAATGATTAATCACTTGCTTATTTCTGGTGTGACATTCCCCGACAACAATGATGGACCATCTTTCCATGACCAACTTATGAACTTAGTATGGGAATGCTCATATAGATCCAGAGACCCACAAAAAGTAATTGCTGCAGTAAATGTGTTTTGCAATTTACTCCAGTTTAGTGAAGCAGTTCAAAGACGATCGCTGAATATGCTTGTAATATTTTTATGTCACCGTTTTCCTAGAGTACGGAAGGTGACTGCCAACCAAATGTATGAGGCCTTCATTACTTATGATGTTGTTCAAGATGAAGATATAGCTACTGAAGTGTCTTCTATTCTTTGTGATAGTGATTGGAATGAACCAGTTGAAGTGCTTCGTCCAATTAGAAATAGTTTGTGTGAAAAACTAGGTTTAGAATCGCCAAGAACAAAAGGAAAATAATATTTTAACTTATGTAAAATATATATATTTTTCTCGATATTTTTTTATTTCTATAACAGCGTTAAACGAAACTTTTATTCTGATTTTTAAGCCGAAATTCAACAAACATTTGACATTTAAAATGCTATGTTCTTGTTGAAAATGTTATTATCTTTCATTACATTTTATAATTATGTTTGCTCTACATGTCAACTGCTCTGTGCTTATGTATATACTTCCATTAAAATTGGAATTCTTAACTCACCCAATAAAATTTTTGTTGAAAGGCTATTCTTCTTTAGAAATTGAATTATGTTTCAAACATATGTCTATAATTACATTCTTACAACAAACAAGCAATATGCTATACATTTTGTGATTGCATTAAAATAAGTTAATTTTAATTGTGGCAACATCAAGGCAAAGTTCCTAGTGAAATAAATATTTTCAAGATTAATCACATGAATTACATTTTGAATTCTATAATAACTTTGAAAAGAAATTTATGAAAAGTGTTTGACTAATGTTTTAGTATTGTTGTAAAATCATTTTGTTACAAAAAAATTGTATATGGAAAATTATTGTATTTTTAAAATACCTTTTTAAATTCTTTCTTCTTCAGTCTGTTGGATCTGTCAAATTACCAAAACTAATCAATGATTTGTATTTTTATGTTCATTACATCATTCCTGCATTACCAATTTAGATCTCTCTTATTTT
>JAPDSC010125286.1:0-10281 GCA_026290005.1 Latrodectus geometricus | reverse complement strand
ATATATATATATATATATATATATATATATATATATAAAATCATTTTCAAATATAATTCAATGTAATAAGAAAACCAAAAATGTACAACAAAAATTTATTTTATGGTAAAAACCATAAAAATTTTGAGTCTAATGAGAGCATATTTGATTTTATAGTTAAAATCTGGCAGCAGGATTCCTAAAAATAAAAAATGCTGAATTAACACAGTGTCAAATTTTACAATACATAATAGCCTAGTTAAAAATTAAGTTTCATTAACTTTTTAAACCAAATAATGTAAGTTAGTTTGATTTGCCACTCAACGGGGATTTTTTTTTTTTGCGCACGATGGCTAATTAAACCGGGATTTAAGGCTTAAAGTATATTCTGAACAACTACAAACACATCCAATCTTAAGGTGAGATTCAAACCCACAAACTGTTAGGTCAGAGTGCTAGCCAATCAGCTGCAAGTTCGGTCAAAATAATGTAAATAAAGGCCCTTTAGCGTTTCAATATCAATGAAAATTTGATAAAAAAAAAACTCAATATTACTAATGTCCATAGTCAAAATAAAAATTTAAAACATGTTTAATGATTTCAAAATAAAATTTCTTTTCGAATACAATAACTTGCAATGCAATGAACCCCATCAATGCTTTAGATTGTTTTTTTTTCTTTTTTCCCTGTTTTAATTTTTAGTAAATTTAAACCTTTTGACATTACAAGGGGTGAATCGACATCTATAAGATGCGTTATCCAGTGTATGTGTCATCTTTACCCCAAAAGTGGGTTCTCTTAATTTAAAAGTTAGGATCAAGCAGACCTACAGACTTGGCAAACATGCCAATAGTATTCTTTCACTTGGAGACAATACGAACATGCCATATTTTATGTGTTCCAGCCACCGTTAGTGAATATAACGGTCTTCGGCTTGTTTGGGTTTAGAATATGCAACCTTCCAGACACAAGCATGACCCCTTAAGTACGATGGCTCTATCCAATAAACAGAAAATAAAAATTAAATTTTCAAATGCATTCAAGAGCGTCAATTGTACATTATAAAAGTTTTGAAAATATGAGGAATAATTCACATTCACCAATTAACTAAAAGTATTGTTAGAATTGATTTGGACTATCACTATAGTCACTTTTTGCACACGATGGTTATTTGTATCATGAGTTTAAGAAGACCGCAACTACAAATATTAACACCGACATGGAAATCAAACCCTAAAACGGTTGATTTAAAGAATAGAGCGCTAACTCAGCTAGCTCCTAAGCATTAACAATAATCATTAAGAAAAAGAAAGAAAGGCATTTATAATTCAAAAAATAAATAAAATTTACTTAGGCATTATCTAATTCGTAAATTTGTTTATTTTTCAAAATGATTTGATTTACGAATTTAGTAAATAAATAGTTACTTTGCTATAAGGAATAAAACATTTCCTCCAATTTCAGTATGCAGTAATTGTTATAATCTTAATTTAAAAAAAAAGCAATACATCACTTTTACATGCATATTAAAATACTTATATTTTTCTTATCGGCAATGAAGAAAAGTATGCCCAAGATAGATTAAATAATGTTACTGTGAAAAATTTTTTAAACTAAAAGCAACTAAGACAGTATTATCTTTTTGCTATCATTTAACATTTCAATGCTAAAGTAAAGAAGTATCATATGTGGTATTAAACGATTTTTCTCAGTTCGCACTTACATTTTTTATATTACTACCTACATACAAAATAAATTACTACTACAATAAAAATTACTACTACACAAAATAAATAAATTGTATACAGTACCGTACTTAATTTTATAATTATCTATGGCTACAACGGTCAACAATATATCAACTTCAAATACCATATTAATAACTAATTTTAAAAAAATTTAGTATCATAAATAAATATACAGAATTTAAAAGAATAAAAAAATCACGTGAAATTTATAAGTTAATTAATGGCTTTAATAGTTTATTACCAGACATTATTCATAAACTGGCACATGCTATTAAATTATTGACATCTTTTTTCCTAGCTCTTGTAATAATTCTTAATTTTGTTGGTTGAGTTTCTTTAATATTATGTGTGAGTGTGTTTAATTTATTCATACTATTTGAATTCAAATTCATTCATTGCTTAGTAATTTTATTTACTGAATTAAATTAAACATTTATTTCAAATTTAATAAGCAATATTGAAGTCCTCCTATGTACATTTATAAGAAAAAATAATTCAAAATCGAAACATCCAACTTCATTAACAATTTTGTAAGTTATAATCGCATATAAAGATTAAACATTAAGTATATATAAATAGTGGCCATTATTTCCTTAAATGAATTCTGGAAGTTGGTGTAGTAGAAGGCATATAATAGTGATGAATAAAGGTTTAATATATTTTTCCTTTTTTATAATTACGACATAAAATTTTACCATGTAAGTTTAAATTCATGACTAATTTAAGCATTCTGATATGGTAGGAAGAATAGTTTCGCTGGAACAAAATGTTATTAAATGTATTGTAAATGTTATAAAACAGTATAAGATTGATATAGTTTTTTGAAACATAATTTACGATAAATATTTTATATTGAATAGATCAATAATTTATTAAGTGTAAAAAGAAAATTTTCACATCGGGTTAAACATGAATTAAATCTAAAATTTTTTTTATTGAAACAGTAAAATTAAAAATAAAATGAACTCTCTTTTCTGGGAGTAAGTCTTTACTTACAGTAAGTACTCTATAAGCATTAAAATGAATTAAATGATGACTGATTCTTTCGTAATATAAGAGCCTTATTATTATTATTTCAAAAAAATTTTGTAAAAAACAAAAAGTGTATAAGTTTATTATTACTTATTAAAATAAGGTTCTTACATAAATTTAAATTATCTTAAACAGTATTAGTCTTAGAAAGCTTAAGGAAATAAATGCGTTTAAAATTTTTCCGAAAGCAATATCTAACGGTTGGAAGTGGCAATTTGGAAATAAAAGTACACAATATCGAATAAATCTTGACAAATTGGTCCACAATTTAAATCAACTTATGCAGTCCCTTTTAAATCGTCAAGCCATGTCCGCGTTGACTGATACTACAACCGGGATGAGAGGATTTCCCACTGGCGTCAATTTCCTGCCTCTGAAACATCTACGTTTCCTGACGAAGTTTTACTCTGTGTAACGGGCCCATATACCACAGGATATAACTCAATCACAATCAACGGTATCCCATGTTTTCCGATAAACCCATTTCTCTTGGAAGACTATTCAAGTGACACGTGTAAATTAGCTCCGATGAGCTCTTAATAGAAAAGCCAAATCATTTTAAAAAAGTTAGTTTATTACACCCAGGTTTGAAAGATATTTGACTTACATAATTTAGAACCAAATTTTTAGAGCTTTTTAATACATTTTTAGAAATTACAAGCAAATATCAAAATTCTATACTGATTAGTCTGCTAAATATTAGCTTTAAAGAACAATATTTAAATTGTTTTAAAAATAACTAACATTGAATAATGTTCATGATTAAATTTAATTTGTGCGTTTATTCTAACAGGCGATAATTTAACATAAGCTATAGGCTATAATTTGATATACGCTACAGGCGATAATTTGACATAGGCTACAAGTGATGATTTAACATTAAATAGAGGAATTCTTTTCGTTACTACACTTCTATTTTTTATTATAATTATTTTATTCACAGTTATATGATGGAACTTTATATGAGCTAATAATTATTAAAGTTGTTCCAAACTAACTAAAATAAAGTAGTCAAATCACAAAGAGAAGTTTCTTCTTGGGTGAGCATGTCTCAGCTGTAGGTATCACAACCACAAACATGTTCTTTTACCATTAATTAATCCCCTAATAACGTATCAGGTAATCACTAAATAATATATCATGTAGCCACTAAATAACGTAATCAGTAAAAATTTTACCACAAAATAAAGTTTACGATTAAATAACGCACTGGGAACTACATATATATTTTTAAATTTTGAGTTTCTTTTAAGTATACGAGCATTTCTGTCAATCGTATATGTATTTATTGATTAGTATTGTTTTTTCAAAATTGATATATTTGTGTTCGAATGCCGAAAAAGATAGACACATTGATCGGTACTGGGCATGCTTCGATCTATCTAAAATGTGTCTAAGGGTTACCAACAAATAATATGTGCAGATTTAATGCGTCATTAAGTTAAAAACTACATAGCATTATACTATATCAATCAAATTATAATACATATTATTTGAGGCAATACAATGCGCAAAAATTCAATAATTCTGGAGCAAAAATTATTTTTGAGACAGTTTTGAAGCAAAGAAGTCAGTCAAAAATCAGTCAAGATTTGACAGTTGTGTTTACAATAAAGATATAATAATAAAGACGAGCGATAGGATTACTTATAAATTTATTTGTAATCAATGATATTAAAAGTAACGTTGATTCCTGTAGTATTTAATTTCAGTTATAAGTAAATCTATACCAACATAAAAAAAATTCAAATATAAATAAAATAAAGTATTCAGTTGTAAGTAAATCTATACCAATATAGAAAATAAATTCTAAGTCAAGCCATTTAAGGTTAACAGATCAGCAATTACTTAAAAAAATAAGTAAATAAGAAAACTATTAATGACATACATGAAACGTGTTGCACTTTCATGAAAATCAATGCATATTCTTTGCAGAAAAGGAAATAAAAACGAAGCTTCCTTTTGACGCTGATAACTGCTTTATGAAGACACACCTCGAGTCAGATAAGAAGCAAGCAAAGGAAAAAATAAAAAAGAAGAAGAGCAGAAGCTGTAATAACTCATTTCTTTTGTTATCAAATATTCAGGGTCTTGCAGACTAAATTTGTACATAAAGGTAAAAGTATCTTATCAGTTGCGATACATCTTGTACAGGTGTTTATTGTTGATTTATGCAATAAATAAATGTTCACAGCTTTAACCTAAAATTTAAAACGGTAGTAATTTCGAGAATGAGATCTTGCAGCCAGCTAAGTAATCTTGAAGAAATGCTATTTCTGTAATGATAATGAACTCATTATTATATTTTAAATGTAATATAAATACTAAGCATAATATTAGAAAAAGTACAGATATTTTCTATCTTTTCATTTTAATCAAAAATTTCTGAGATATTTCCTTAGTAAAATTGAATTTGTACTAATTTAATGATTTGAATAGAGCATATTTTAAAGTAATTTTTTTTAATAAAAAACGAATATGCAAAACCAATATAATTAAAATTTTACTTTCAAAAAGTAATAAAAGATACTTTAAGAGAACCAAATGTTATTAAACTTAATAGCAATTAACATGATATTTTAAAACAGTTTCTTTCTTTTTTTTATGGAAAAAAATGCTTTTAATTATTTATCAAACGAAACTGTTAGAGAGGCCATGAAAATTTATATTATAGTTTTTAAGTGGCTTAAGACAGGATGAGTACAAATTTAAGCATGCAAATAAGGTTTAAACATTTCTTGATTTTTACCTTTATTATTTTTTTAATTTAAAATTTCAATTGTCATTAATATAATAAAATAAGATATAAATAACAACAACGGAAAATCCAACTACATAAAAAAAGTATTGACAAATCAATGATTAGCAAATACATCAACCAATGGTTGACAAATCAATGGTCAATTAAATTTTACGAGATCACATAGATATTTTTAATACTTCAGAATCCATTTAAAATGTAGATCCCGAACAAATTAGGCCTAGAATACAGTAAGCTATTGTCCCATAACAAATCAACCAAGCACAACGTATATTTAATTTTTTATGCACCTGTAAATTTTCTTAATAAACAACAAAAATTAATATCAAGAGTGTTTACAGGGTAAAATAAATTTATAGACTGAAAATTTGCAATCTATTTCTATTCAGAAAATTTGCTCCTAAAAGTGAGGAAAAAACTCTTTTTTTTTTTTTTTTTTTTTTTTCTAAGAAAAGTAGAAATTTGAAATTACAAATAATGGCTAACATTTATCATTAGTGAGTACCCAGTTTTAACTTGGTCACTGTAAGCTATTTTAAGCAGTTACCAATGGTAACAAACTATAAACTTTTGAGAATAAAATTGTAGGACAAATCTTATTGCATCAATCCATTAATTCATTAGTTAAAATGTTAGTAAAGATAAATCAAGACTAGTAATGTTTAATTACAAATAAAAAATTGCAATTCAGTAAGTGAAAGAATTTTTTTAAAGCATGCTTAATTTTAAAAAAAAAAAAAGACCCGCGAAAGAACACTGTAGAAGTTAACGATTTTCCCTGACACGTCAAAAGCGTAGTGATCGATAAGAAAAGATCGATAAAAAGAAAGATGTCTTTTCTGATCATAAGACCAAATGTAATCGAAGCTTGAAAAATGCGTCGCTTTACATGAAACGAGACATGAACAAAATACGTCCTCAATCCGTTAAAGTACTGTGAATGACACTAAGAGGAAAAGTAGAAAAACAAGATAATCTTTTCTTGGATTAATATGAATGCGAATTTTGTTTTAAAAAATCTAGGCTAGAACACATTCTTTCAACGTTAGAAACAAAAATACTAAGAAAAAATGTCATTTCCAAAAAGATAGAAAAAAGTAGGTAACTGCAATTACAACGAATGAGATGCATGGAAATTGTACTGCTGTTTGTTAAAATATATACGCTAGGAAAAAGTCCCAACAGTTATTTAGGATTCGATATTAAATAATAATCTGTAAACACAACAATACAAATCATTCAATACCGATAGTTATTATCTGTATCTTGTTCACGGAGATTAACTTCGAATTTCAGATATAAAAGAAAAGAGGATGCATATCTTAAATTTGGGAAAATTAATAAACATATTTATGTAAAAAAAAGAAAAAGATAAAATTTTATGAAATAATCCAGGTTTGTTAAATTATATTTAGGTAAAAGCTTATTCATATCGACCAAGAAAAATAAATAGCTTCTATTAAAAATAGAAATAAAAAAGTGAAAATAATAATATACCTTTTGATGTAGCCCCTTGGAGTACTTATTTCCGAATGATGCACAATATTTTAGCTAAAAAAATGTTTTTCATTACCTTCGTTTGATTTCAGTCATACAACAAAAATTCTTTTTTTGATATAAAAAAATTTCCCAATATAAATTATATAAGGATGGTAAAACATATATAAATTAACATATTCAATATCTAAAAGGGATTTTTTTTATTTAATCTTCAACAGATTTTAAGAAAATGCATTACTTCCTTTTAAACATATCTAACTATTAAATATACAGTCTCTAAGAAACGTTACCATAAAATTTAACGTTAACTAAACTTTAATTAGCTATAAACGTTACTATTAGATTCCTAGTGAATGATAAATAAAATGTAAAAAGCTTAATTATAATAAATTGTAAAAAAATGAAAATTGATAATTGGTTAAAAAAAAATTCTTTCAATGTATCATATATTGGTTATTAAATAAAATAAAATTTTATTAAAATGTTTCTAAGGAGAAAAAATTAATCGTTGTGTTTTAATTATTAACAAAACAAATGTATTTTAATAATATACGTATTATGTCATTTACTGTTGTCAAAATATTTTCCTCTTGTATGTGTGGCTCAGTATTTCTAATCGTAGTTTAATGCATCTCTTTCTCATTTCATAAAAATAAATAACTAAAAACTTATAAATCTTATCAATTCAATGGATTCTTCAAAAGATAAATATGAGTTTGTTTATATGCTGCGAAAGTATATAATCGCGAAGTAACTGTCACCCCTTTTCATAATAAACATAAAAAAGAAAATATGATTGTTATTAAAGAAGAGATCTGTTTTTGTTCTTAGTTATTTTTTTAATTGACGCAAAATAAATTTTTACATTAATCAAAATTAATCAAATGCAAATATTTTTAAGTAATTCTATAAAAGTTAAAATATTTTACTTTTTACATAAATATAATTGAGTCAATCATCAAATTTTAAGACTACAAGAAGAAATTGCAGTTACATATAACTAAACACAGTTGAGTTCTGATTTTATGTTTTCAAGGTGAATGATCTCATGAGTAGGACTTTAAAAAAAAATACATTTTAAAGAAAACCCACATTTTTGCTCCAAATTCACCTAAAATTTAATTCTTTAATTCTTTAAATCCAGAAATACTCGTCTTCACCCTTTCTCATAATTCAACATCCCTAGAAAATTTTAGGATATCAATCTTTAATAACAGTACATTTCACTTTCTGATGAAAATATTAAAATAATGCTTATCAGAATATCTTCCATATAATTTTCCTCTAGTTTATATATATATATATATATATATATATATATATATATATATATATATTTATTTATTTAAAGTATTTTTATATGCAAATCTTACATTATCTCCCCTTATGCAAATACGTAATTTTATTTCTTAACGCGCAATTGTAAACTTAATCGTCAAGATTACAGTTACGGCTTGAAAAAAAAACCTTAAGACAGACATATGACTAAACAGACAGAATCTGTAGTCAGAAATATGATGAATAATATTTTTAATGAGAGAATGACTAGAAAAAGAATTTAATGTTTGAAAAGAGACTATTTTAAAAGAATTTCTTGAAAAAACGTTTTGAAATTTGTTTATCAAGATTTTATTTTTTTTAAAATACTTCTGCCACTTTATTCTTAACAAAAAGACACAATTTTTAATTTTTTTATTTATTTCTTCAGTTTGCCATGTTTTGCCTCTCCAATAATTTCATGAAATTCTAAAAATAAATATCTTTGTATACATATTTAACAAGACTAAATTCATACAGAAAAAATTGGTTAAAATTAACAAGGGAAAATCGATGTTGCACAAGCGAGAATAATGTTATCAGATACTACAGTATCCCAAAATGGAAATTTTTTACCGCATTTGTTGATCAATAAATGAAATCTGAAATAATTGTTGAAACATTTTTCTCATAGCGCTAAATAGATAAATTATGTCAGATAAATTATGACTGTAAGGTACATTTTTCTGTGGCGCATAATACATATTTTATTTGCATAGTTAAATTAAATATGGTATAATTCAAACATTCTTTACAATAAATTAACATTTTTTTTATTTACAATAAAAAATTTACATACACATTACTATATTAAACAAAAGATCAAAATTTAATTTTAACCTTTTATTATTTTCATTTAATTAAAATGAAAAATAATATTAAAAAAAATATGTATTGGTAATTAACAAAACTAAGGTTAATTTCAAGGGAATCGAATACTCCTGTATTGACAGTTGCACTGTATATGTGACATATAAAAAAATGACACTAAATACATTTTTAGGGAGGGGAGAGAGAGAGTGTGTGTTCCATTATTAAAAATATTATATTACAATTTTAATTTAAGTTATATATATTTTTAAAATTTATTTTTTTATTTCCTTTTTCTAAATTCGTTTTTAATTAACAATTTTTAAAAATAATTTTACTTTTAATATCTTACGACAGGAAATTTTCAGAACTGGATTTCTCCTACCTTAAACTAACTTATTAAAACAAATTTTACTTATAAAATATGTTAATATTTTAGAACAACTTATGAGATCAATAAACTTTTTCATTAATATCAGGGAATAATTTCTTCACGTTATTCTCATAATTTTATCTACATTTGTAATAAAACGAAATTATTATTTTTTTAATTTAATGTTATTTTTATATTTTCACACTCAAATATATTACGAACATTTTACATTTTTTAGCATACAGAAGGAAAAGAATGAAAAAGAAAAGTAAATCTGATATTTTAATATAAGTACAGATTTAATTTCCGATAACTCATATATAATTTTAATTACGTCTAATTAAACGTCAAAATTTATTCGGGTCTGTTGATCATCAGGCGATAAATCTTCAAAATGATATTCATTCAATGTTTTTATTTATTTATTTCTTGTGCAACCGATTTTTCTTTGAATTTTCTCGTTTCATATTTTCCTTTTTTCTTCCTACCTTCCCTTAGATAAATATTTAATTATCCATCACAACAGGATATAAAAAATACTTATACTATTGTTTTTGAACATTGATTATATTTTCATAGAATAAACGCCATAAAAATATAAATCACGTGCTTTCGCAATTATTCACAATTCTTCATTTTTTTTATTAAAAAGATATTAGTTTACTCCATTAAAATCTTGGCATTTAAAAAGAGCTATGGTTGCTGATTTCACATCATTCAATATTTTATACTAGAATAACATTTTTAATTGCAATTAAAAA
>JAPDSC010125284.1:0-27167 GCA_026290005.1 Latrodectus geometricus | reverse complement strand
AATGGCTTAATACTACTTTGTAATAAGACATATTAAAACCCAACTGTGGTGTCTACGTGTTCATTATAAGAGTATATTAATTATGTCTATAATAAAGTAACTATTTCAGAAATCATTATAATTAATACTTATGTATAACAAAACCAGTATGATTCTTATTTTATCATCGTATTTCTGAGCTTACTTTGGTCAACTAACATTATATTTACTGAATGTAGAATGGAAAATGCTGTCAATAAATTAACTAAATGGTTTATTTCAATAACTTTTAAAAATATTTTAGATAAATATATATATATATCAAAAAAATTATATACAATAATGTATAAATATGTAAGAAGCTTGTTGACCATTTGTCTCTTTTGCCACCAAATACTTATGAAAAATAGAATGACCTTGACTCCAGGCTATGTTGAAAATAATCATCATAAATATCCATATCCTAGGTAGGGAATAAACCCAAGAGACCTTCAAAAGTAAAAGTATAGCAGCAATGATTCAGCTTATAGCTCGGATAACAAATTGGGAATTAAATCATCTTTTTATTTAGTGATTAGTTCTAGTTAGCATAATCGGTTTCTAGTTATGATTGCTATTTCTGTTTAACAAGAATGCTTGCTTGCAAATACTAGTTTTATTTTATCAACTAACAATATTTTTACTGAGACTTCAATCCGTTTTGCTTAAGAGAATATGGCTGTTTGTTGAATTATTTCATCGCATTCATGTCAGTTAAGAATATAAAAATATTTCTTTCTGCAAATGTGACTTGAAATGTACATTTAATTTCTTCGGAGCGTCGAAGGTAATCAATACTACAAGTGGTGACATTTTATTGTAATAAAAAGGGTCGTTCATTCCTGAAATTTGGTTGCGCGCATGCCTAAAATATAAATTGCTTGTATACATTTTAATACATAATGTACTCACAAATCCCTCATTTGCATGACACCTTCTTTAATTGCACAAACGTTAATTTTATTCTAGTTGACATTCAGTTTGAGTCTATTCACACAGATACTTCGCAAGCTTTTCATTCATTTTCTTTCAATAAAATATTTTCTGAACTGAAATATTTTGTGCATAGATGTGTACTTATTCAGCTCAAAATGTTCCCAATAATAATTGCTTCTTTGGAAAAATTGTGTGACTGATTTTATTTCAAACTAATAATAATAGGACTTGTTAATAATGAATTTAATGTATAATATTTTATTGTAATTTAACCCATCTGTATTATTCGGATATATCTAGTAAATAACTAGATTGATATATTTTTTTTAGATGTAGTTATTCAATACATCTTAACTTTTTGTAAAATGTATCTTTTGTAAATAATATTCTAATGTGATTTTGTTTCTCAATTTGAATAGAATTAAATATTTGTAAAATGTATTATTGACTTCGTTTATTTAAACACGTATTCTTTTATAGTTATTAACATATTATGTAGAAATTAAATTAGTAGTTTTTATGAAGAAGTGACTCAGAACTCATTCCCTTGTGTCTACATAATATGACTAGATACGTTTTCTTAAAAAAGAAACATTTCTTAAAATTGATATTTTTCTTAATTCACTTTTATAAAAATATTAGTAAAACACTTTGCAGTTCTTTGGTATTTTAATATACTAAAATGTAAAACAAATTTGCATAAATTATTTTTTTAATTAATTATGTTTAAAAATTATTTTTTCGGACACTAATTAATACTAATAAACATTTCAAGAAGTCAAAATACCTATACACTAACCAGTCAAAAAGAAAACAATATTTATTGAACCGTATTTAACTGTTTGAAAATGTTGCAAATATGACCCGTATCAAGAGGTCAAATATATTTTAAGAGATTAAAATGAAAATATCTAACCAATGGAATCTTGTAAGTAGGAAGACTTATCAGTGGAAATATCTTTCCAAAGTATACTTGAATATTTATATATTTCTGAAGTTTAATGCTTAAGCAAATACATTTTAAAAATATTTGCTAAAGGCATGCGTTCTTTGATTACTATTTTATAAATATTTGTTATGTCTGCAGTTGATACGAATGAATAATAACGAAAAATAAAATATATATAATGGATTATTAATTTAATCTAAGATCAAATCACTATTAAATGCTTATATAGACTGAGAATTATAATAATTATTCTGTATGAAAAATTTTACCTTTCCTTGTAAATAAAGTAACTTCTGTAAAAATACTGTCGATTTTGATACTGATATTAAATATGTGTCAAATTTAATTAAAATCAAATAAAAAATACGTTTGAAAGTATTGATAATTAATTTGATATGTAAAAGCATTTTTATTGACTTAATATCAGAACAAATATTTATTCTTATATTATAATATTTATTTTGCAATAGAGACTTATCATAAAAGCGAATGAACAACGACCAAATTACTTAAGACTATTCATCTTATTACTCATACATATCTGTTTCTTTAGATCTAACCGTTAAAATGTATATTGCAAAATTTATAATAATAATAATTAATTATTAGTATACATATTAATTTCATTACATACTTCTAAGACACTATTCAATTGTTTCCATATTTTCAAAAATTAAATACCTTAAACTGTTGTGGAAAGGAATCTGTTGCAAACGATTTATTACAAGATTTAACTTAGCGTTAAATTGTTATATTTTACATTACAATTAAAATAAATATATTACATAAGTTTAGCTGTTAAAAAAATTTTTATTAGTTTTGTTTGTTAGCCTTATTATAGAACAATCGCTCTTACATTTTTATTTAAGATCAGTTGAGAGAAAATTGTTCAATCTTAATTTAGATTTTTGGTACAACATACTGTATTTGATACTATGAGGTACGTACAATCCCTCTATAACTCTTCGATTGTGATTAGATTAACCAATTTTAGTATTATCTGAGAAAAATATCAAATTTATAGTTATATAATTCAGTGGAGCATTTAGTTATTCTTGTTATTTTTTTGTAAGGATGAAAATAATTGTAAAAATGCTTATTTTCTATATATCTTAACTCAAATGCATCATAAAATATTTAATAAAGTATTACAGTCATTTATTTTAATTTCTTATTTCTTACATAATATAACAATTGTGTGACAAGTAATTGGAAGATAATATATATATAGAAAAAAAATCAACTCAAATCAACAGTAAATATTACTTGCAATGTCTACATAAAATTTTATGAAATTTAATTGCCTAAATATATGAATTGCTTATGTGCTTAATAATGAAATATATAAAATCTTAATTAACAGGTTATCATTTAAGTATTTGAAATTTGATTCTAAAAGGAATGTTGTAAAACTTATTCCATCAAATCTTAAGCAACTTATGGTGTTTTCTTTTTTAGGCTTAAGATGAAGTTGTTTTCTTGTCTTTTTTTCATTACTCGTGACTTCTATAATCAAATTATGTTCTTTCCTTTTAGTTCTTATTGAGGCTGTCAATTATTTATTTGTTCACTTTCATCAAAGTGAACCTTTTTGTCGGTCATACAGCATTTGTTCTTAGTATAAAATGATCAACAGACATTATTAAAAAAATTCCATGAAACACACACACACTACAC
Organism: Latrodectus geometricus; assembly: GCA_026290005.1. Lineage (NCBI taxonomy): Eukaryota > Metazoa > Arthropoda > Arachnida > Araneae > Theridiidae > Latrodectus > Latrodectus geometricus. The sequence goes on along the minus strand of JAPDSC010125284.1, from coordinate 23,587 downwards.
ATAATATTTTTACAAGATTTAGTATGTATAAATTATTATAAAACAAAAATTCTAAATGATCAATAGCAAGAAAGATTGTTTATTTTGAGTTTAAAAAATAAATCTCAATTTCTTTTAAGAAAAATAAATCAATACAAATTATCTTATAACTATGAAACTATAGAAAGAGCAATGCATAATTGAACAAATAAATTATTATGATAATTTATTTTGATATTATGATAATAATTATGAAATTTTATTTTGATATTATGATAATTTATGTGATCTTCCTTCTAGTTTATTTATGAGATTAAACATTTCAAATAAATAAGCAAAATAAATAAATAAATAAATAAAATAAAAAATAAATAAATAGATTTAAATAAAAACGATTTATTAAAGGTTTTTTGAGTACAATTCCATTTTTTTTGTTTATTATTTACTTATTCTTCATTTTATTAAATATTTTTAAATTTATTTTTTTGCTATAAATTGTCATTACAATTTTAATTAAATAAAAACATACTTCTTAACAACTATAAATATATTGGCATATCAATATGTCATGCTGGTATATGACGTAAATTTCTGGAATCAAATATAATTTATGTAGTTCTACTTTTAAAAATAATATTTTAATAATAATTTATTGTATCTTGAATGTTATAACATATTTGTGTTTATATATCGATGCGGTTTATTAACTGTTGCTCATCCTTACAAATTTGAAAAATTTATTATTTAGGTGCCAATCGTGAGAAATATAAATAATTATCGGAAATTTTAGCTTAAGAAACTTTAAAATTTAGAATAATGAGGAAATCATTTTAAATATATTCATATTGTATAATTTTGTTAATATTATTGATTTTTATTCTTCATATTATTTTAATGCTATTTATTTGAGAAATATAAGGAAATGTTTAATGGGCCGTATACAGTCTTTCGTTATTACTCCTAAATAAGATGAGATAATCCTCAAATCAATAGAGAAGATAAATTCCACACGTGAAGGAAATTGGAATTTTCATATCTTGAAGCCACTTTAATGTGATGAAGTATGCTTAAATTTTATGTATTTTATAAATGCCAGTCATAGGACTAAAACTTTACACAAATGTATACAAATATGAAAAATGTTATACATACAGTATTGATAAGCTATATATTAATCACTTTTAAAATTTGTAATAATACAAACTTGAAATTTGATGACTGTAAAAGGTGATCGCACTTTTGCTTTGTGTAAATTATTACACAAAGAGATATTGAAACATTATAAAAAGTGTTATCTTCTTAAAAAGTGTCATCTTCCTTCTTTAGTATTAGCGATTTTTATTTAAAGCAGAACAAAGATCATCTTTTCTGATGAATCAAGTTTTCTTTTGATGAAACATAAAACCTAAGTGTTTTTTTTTCACAGATACAATGTAATAGTTATTTTAAAGACTTGTTCTTCAAAAACCACATTGATGATTTCAATCACTACATGTTTGATAAACATCATAAATTGCAACTTATCTTAAACAACTGTTATCATGTTTAAAAAGTACATGATTTATTATCCTGTTCTATAAACTTAAGCTGAAATAAGAGTTCAATAAGAAGCAATTATTTTATTTTTTGAAAATAGTGATTCATTTATCGAGGATGTATATAATTACAATTCATTTCATTGATTATGGGTTCCTTACCATTTATTAATGAATAGATTTTTCATTAAATTTTAGTTTTAACAAATATGTATATTACATTCGAATACTTTCCTTAATCTATATTTCTAATATTGATTTTATACTTATATGTTACTTCCTATTTTTAATAAAATTAGAATTTCTTAAAAATGTTTTAAGCATTTATTAAAATATGTAATAATACTTCATTTATATAATTATTTCCTTCAATTCTTTTTAACATATTTCAAAATATAGAGATTTGTGTCAATGTTATCTTACTTCAAAAATAGTTATTTTACTTTAGCACAATAAAATATTTCATTCCTTTACTCGTCTGAAACATTCATTTTCTTAAAATGATCTACCCAAAGAATGAAGCATAAAAATCCCTAAGTTCTTTCCCTATTTTATGTTCTAAAATAAACTGATTTCGAATAGGAAAACAACATTATTCTAGTGCTATGTTCATTGAATATTTTATCGTGGCAAAATATATTTCGGAAAAGGAGCAATAATACAGAACAGTGCGAATACTACTAAATAACGATGCACATATTCCTGTAAATAAAGCTACAACCTTGTTCTGGGAAGTAGCATAAAATTGAAGGGAATTCATAAAAATATTCATAACCTTCGAAATACGTTTTGGCAATGGGAGTTTGAAAGGTGCTATTCAGAGAACTTTACGACATTTCGTCTTTTCTTTTCTTATCTGAAATCTGTGAGCGGTGAATGAGGAATAGAAATAACTGTAAACACACGTATATAGATTTTCTATTTCACAATAATAAACCACTGAAAGTAATCTATTCGATATGCCATGAGTTTGAACAAATAAAAAGCACCTAAAATGCTCATCGGAAATGGGGCATTTTTGATCTTTGCCGACGAATTTCAAAAGCGAAAGATAATACTTTTATCTTATTCCTTTTCACGTAACTTTATAGGGATCGTATATTACAGAATTATGATTCCTTATTTGTTTTCCTTTGTATATACTAAGAAAAAATGAATTCAAAACTCAATGTCAGATTCTTTTTTATATTGTTGGCAATTGTAAAAGAGAGAGATAATGATAATAAAATTTTTTATATCATTTAGTACAAATGTTTTCATTACAGATCCATATTCGTTTTTAATTCAATATTTAAACTTTATTTGTTTTTATTTGAGCAAAACAATCAGGACTAATCAAAAAATTTAATTAAAAGAATATGAAGCTGAAAATAATGTGCAATAAATGTCCATATTTTTCCAAAATATTTGTAATTTTTTTACATAAAAAGTATTAATTTACTCCAATCATTCGTAATTTTCTTAATTACAATTAATAATTGCATAAAAATAAACGTTTTTTTCTAATTATATATATCATTTATAAATAATGAAATTGAAAGCATGAAAATTCGATAAAGTGTATTTATTATTCCAATAAGTTTACTTACACATTTAATTCACACTAAATGTAAATACAACTATTCAAACCTTTTTAATAAGCAATATAGATAGTTTTGCTTATAATTTAGAAATTCCAATGCCTAAATTACATTATTAAGCAATTGATTTTTCTATGATCATCTTATGCTTAATGGAATGGATAGTACAAAACAATTTAACATTCCATTAAATAAGAACCAACTTAAAAACAATTTAACATTTTATACATTTCGTTTTTTTCTTCAACTTATTAATACATGATTTATTTATTAGGTAATTTAAAAAAAACAATAAAATCAAAATATTGAAGTCTATAAATTATTGCAAAATATATTTTGCATACTTATCTTTGTGAAATAAATATTTACATAATTATTTAAATTTTATCTCAAGTAATTAATAAGAATTTCTATGCTTAGTATTTTTATTTTCTTTACAATACTTGGTTTCGTAGTCAAAACTATTACAATTCTTATATTTCTAAAATTTCTAATTTTATAAATATTAATTACTTTCTTTCCTTAAAATGATTTGTTTTATATTATTTCAATTTTAGAGTCTTAAATTCACTTCATAATTTTGATCATATTTATGAAAGAAGTAAAAATCTGAAATATCTTTACAAAAGGAATAAAAACTATTCCCTTTTGCTTTGCAGGAGAAAAAATATAATTAAAACGAAGCATTTTTATAACTAAACTTTCTCAAATTATGCTTTAAAATGGGTATTTTTATATAGTTCAGTTTTCCCAATAATTTTCTAGGAAACTCTAATATGAATTACAAAATGAATATATAATATATTTTTATTAAATTAAAATATTTAAATAAAATTTTCATTTTACAAAAGTACAAGCCTATGTCATAAGGCAGTAGAAAATATGTTAATTCTTCATAAAATTATTTTATGCTCCATCAAAAAATTATTCTAAGCAATGTTTGCTTATGTGATAAATATGAAGATAAAATCATTTTCACAAACTATTTATATTATTTGTCTCTATATTGAATTTTTAGAATGTATATTATGAAGATATTAACATAAATATATCTACTATTTGGAATAGAAACAAAATTATTGCTACCAAAACTATTTATTCATTCAGAAATCTCAGAAAGTAATTAAAAACAATTTTTATTAGTTGTATTGATTAGTTTTAATGCATTTATTAATATTCTGTATTCTTGCAAATATGCTCATACAAATTAAATTATCCTTTAAATTTACTAAATACATTTCAAAAATTAATTTGCTTTCAAATATTTCTATTCTGTTAATTAATTACTATTGAGCATGATAAGAATCAACTATTATACACAAAATTAATTTACACATATGTAAATAATATTTCATAAATTTTTAACTAACATAAATTTACAGAAAATGGAGACGCCTTTGAATAGTATTTTCAGAACAAACAAATTTGTAATTGAAATCTTATCAATTGTCAAATCGCTTAGAAATACAAGAATTTATATGCATGTTGCTTCAACATGCTCATCAAGTATTCTGTGGAAATAAAAGAGTTGATTACTTTGCTAAAGGTGCCTCAAATTAAGTCATATATATCAATATTAGGATTCCCAAGAGGTATTAGAATTCAAAGCTAAATGGAATGTATTTCATTTTGTACTGCTGATGTCACCAAAAAGTGATTCTTTTTGTATATCATAGTGCATTCCAGTCTTTCCATTTAATAACTTGAAGTTTTTATCTAGTTCAATTATATTTACAACATACATTTTTCGCTTCAATATAAGCTCAAATAATTTTTTGGTATATCAAAAGATACTTTAAAACGTGGGACATTTGATTTTCTCGTCCCCTACCTTTTGATCTTACAGGAAGACTTGAAAATATTCTACGTGACTAGACCTATAAACTTATCTGTTTCTCGGAAATCCAGGCTGCTATTCTTTGCTTTTAATCAATATATTTATGCGTGAACATTTATTGTTTTAGTTAAATTATTCATCATGCTGAGCACGGGAAGACTCTATGAGTTCAAAAATTAATATGCTGAGTGCAATTAACTGATTAATTTTGCAGAATAGTTTCTGCTATAATAATTTTCAAATAGAAAATTCACTTACTTTATCAAAGAATTTTAACTTTTTGATTAATACTTAACATATTATTAATTAATTTCGTTGCACTACTTGATATCTTAGACATGCTTCATTATTTTAAAAATATGGTTATTTAAAAAAGTATTTCATTGATAAAATATTTGCATTAAAATTTTCTTTTTTGAAATAAGTTAATGAATGTAAAGTATTCTCTCATAAGTATACATAAATATCTGTGAAACATTTAATAATAATTAATTTATAAATTCATTTGACTGTGGTATTAATTTGCCTATCATCTTTGATCAAAAGATTTTCAATTTCATGAAATACATATATTATTTCTATATGATCTGAAATCCACGTGAAAATTTTAAAGGATAATGATGACCTTTGGAGTATGCTTGTTTAATTTACCTCAAAATGAGTGTTTGTAAACTTAAGTAATTAAATTGATGGCTTACTGATTATTTGTTGTTGTTGTTGTCGTGTGCCAGCCAGGCTGGCAATATGGGGTACGCTGCTCCACTTTTCCAACTGAACCATATTTGGTGTGGAGTCCGACTTCCTCAGTACATACATGCCATAGGTACCCATTTATAGGGTAGGCAACTATCCACACACAAAGAAAGGACAAAGACAAGAAAGAGAGAGAGAAAGTACATCCATGCCCGAGCCAGGATTCGAACCCAGGTCCCACCCATCTGTAGTCAGGTACGCTAACCAGTAGACAGGTTGGGCGGCTACTGATTATTTAGCAAATACGAAAACATCTGCACTATTATAAAATACTCCAACATCAAGCATAATACACTTATTATATTAGTAAAAAGTATTTCTTAACATGATTAAACATAGGAACAATTTAAAAATTATATAATTTGGAAGACACATAATTCTAATTACTAAGATTTGTTTGTTATTGTTTTCACATCATAATTTTATTATATAGTAACATAATATATATTTGTATTATAATAATTAACTTAAATTTAGTATAACCGGAAATGTGTGTTAAAATCTATGGTATCATATTTTTAGTCCTTAAAAGTAAATAATTTGCGATATGGGTATTCAATTTTACAACTTTAAGAAAATAAACAGTAATAAAAAAAATTAAAGAAAATTTAAAAATCAAGAAATTTTCTACATACAAAATGGACATAAGGATATTTTCTAAAAATATCAAATAACTGGTTCTTTGCAAATTGTGATTCTCAATTTATCTAATTATTGTTTTGAATGAAATGACTGAAAACAATTGATACCCATTGATAATGTAATACGTTTATATGCGTTAACATTTTCTAATTAGCTTGACATTTTAGAATTTGCATTATGGTGAATATTATTAACCCTTCTTTGCATAATGGTGGAAATTTCCATCATAACCTATTATGCCCAAAAATTATATAAAAGAACAAGTTCATTTTAAGTTGATCGTGTTTGGATACCTTTTTAATGTCCATTGCATAAAAAGAAACATAGCTGTCAAAAATAAACAAGTGTCATAATCAGTGAAACGAGCTTAAAGTTGTCTCATTCCTCTGTTTGTTGTAGTTGCAATAAACGTATGATTTCGTTTATAATTTTGTTTTGTTATATTAGAGTTTCTATTGCTAAAAAATTTAAAATGAGTGGAAGAAAGGTTTGTAACACGTGTTTCTGTTATTTTCCTCTTTTATTTCTATTTATTACTAAGCTAATGATCTAACTTTGGATGATGATGGAAATTTTTAGCATATTATTTTTTGCTAAATTTATACTATAAATATATACTAAGATTTTTTTAACCATTTTTTGTTTAATTTTGAACATGAATTATATCAACTTGATTTATTTCACCAATAAATAAAAAAATCATGCAAAGAAGGGTTATTGTTATATTTTATGATTTCATAAAATAATGCATTAGCTATTTTTAGATGCACAGTTAACAATGACTTATTTAAGGTAGCTAATAAGGGAACGTGCACAACAATATAAATAGTATAATAGTGGTTTAATAAGCTTAATATGAAGTTTTTGTTTTTAAAATCTTTTTAGTTACCCTCAGCATGTGTCAAATTATACAACCTACTTAATAATCTCTCTTAAGCTAATTCATGTTAAATCTTGTAATTTAAAAAATTGGAGGTGATAGTATATGCAATATTTGCAATATCGTATGTTTCTATTTTCGTAATTATTATTATTTTATTTAAAATTATAATCTAGTTTCTGAAAATATGTTCTGAATTTCAAGTTCTTTCTTATGGTTTTTCGTTATTTGTATTTCATCTAATGAATAATAGTAGACATCTCTGCAAAATGTTATTCATATTTTGATAAATGATTTCAATACAAAATTCTCAATAATTTTTACGATAGTACTTTCATGTTTAAACGTCAAACAAAATGTTCATTAAATTAAAAATATTTTCTCCAAGCCTCTATTAATGTATTAAACTCTATTTTTTTTTACTCTAACCCCTAATTATCGTGTATTTGCATAGTAGTTATTGTGGCTCTTTCTCACTAATTAGTCATTAAGCTAGAACAGTACTATGAAATCATAATTATCATAGATTAGAAGAAGTCTGGTTCTCTGTCAGCTTATATGCATCATGCAATGTAGATTATCTTAAAGTTCAAAACAGATTTTGCTTCAGAAGCTGGGTTTTCATAATTAGAAACAAATATCAAGCAGATGCTTCTCGGACTTTGGAAACTTCTATAGAAGTATCCGAAAAGTTTTTGAGTAGGGTATATTTTAAATTTTTGTGGTCACCATTTATGCACACAATAGATCATTCGAAGGAATTGATACAAGAAGTGCTACATTCGGTAATTAGAAAAACACATTTTCTCAATTAGCCCACAAAAACATATCTTCAAAATATCATATTTCCTACTAATATTAAAATCCCGATGTATTTCAGCTTATTATTGTTAAAGGAAAACAAAAAGTATAATAGATACAGACATTAAATTATACTAGATTGAGTGATAATGAGAAAACTATCTGCTGGTGTTAAAAATTTAACTCATAACGCCTGAGTTATAAATTTCCAAACATGTCTTAAAATAGTTTTTACATTTTATTTCCCTAGTTTCATTTTCTTACAGATTCTCTAAGACAACTAGTAATTATCAGAAAGAATTAGTAACCATATTTAGTGAATATAATAGTTATTGATACTAATCATTTTTGAAATCTCCTTTTCCAGATAAAAAAAATTGAAATAGAATTATAGATAAAATATGCTTACAAAACTTAAATTTACTTACTATTTTACGATTATTTTTAGAATATTTTTTTTTAACATTTTTACAGCCAAAATTCATAATCATTAAAATTTCCTTATTGATATCACAAATAATGATACAAAAGAGAAATCAATTAATTTGTGATTAAAAATAAGAATTTACTTTCCTTTTTCCCCTTATGTTTTATATAATAAATATATGAGTGCTTACAAGGAAATCATTTAAATATAACTACATAAAATACTGTGAAATTAATGTTTTAATATAGTAATACATATTAAAAATCTTAATATGTTTTACACCCATATTAAGATATATCAATTTGTTTGAAAATGGATGGATTTGAACGTATTTTTAGCAGGAAAAACAAAAGACATTATAGCGATATATTAAAGTTATAATAGTTTTACTTTAATGTAAGAAAACCAATTTGATTGGCAAATTAATAGAAGGAAATGTTAATAATCAAATTAATCTCAAGTAAGCAAATGTAAAAGAACTTACTACTCTATGATTATTGATAATAAAAATTTTAAAACGCTATAAATAAGCGAAAATTCGTTATCATTTTAATTCCTTATTTTCTCATTACTCTATATTTTATAAGAAATAAATTTTAATTTAAGTGAATTTAAGGTTTTATATATGTATATATATCCAATCTAATTTATCTCTTAAGTATTTTTCTTTTAGAAAACTAGTCTATTAGGTTCTTATTGGATTCTAATCATTTGTCTAATATTACGTCTATGTCAAAAGATGTTCGGGAATAAAATAAATCAAAACTCTTTGAATTTATGTGCGGTTTGAATAAAATTAGTCTGAAGTATCAAATTTGTTTCCTCAGAGAATTTCTTGGGACAATTATAATCACCCTCAATACTTGGAAAGCTGTGTGTTAAGATTGGATGGCTGACTAGACAAAGGTGGAGCTTTGGTGATTCATTATCTGAGGAATGTCATTGCTTAAACATGTAGTTACTTACTTTCTAAAATTGATGGCCCTATCAGTGGGCGTAGTATTTTTTTTATTTTTCCTCGTTAGATTTAATTGGGAATCTTAGAAGACATTTCACTACTATCGTAAGAAATCCAATTAGGAAAGGGATACTTTATCTATTTGGCTCGAAATTCATATGCAAATTTTATAACAAATCAAGTCAAATCTCACAAATAGGAACTGTTATATTAGAGAAAGTGGTCAATGTCAGAGGTAATTTAATTAACCATATTTTAGGAAATAAATACCGCATTTCATCTACATGATGATTGAACTTCCAATTTTTTAGTATTATCAGGAATAATTAAACTTACATTATAAAAATTTTATCAACTTATCTATGGTTTTCTAATAAATATAATTAATGCACTTCTTAAATGTTTAAATCTTAAATCTCTTTTTGTTTAAATCTTGGCGATATTCATTTAAAGAAAATTATTTAGGTAAGGTGCAATGAAAAATTAATTATTCATTGTATATGTTTCATCTATATGATAAAAAAAAACCCTCAAGAAATATTCTCGAATTGTTCATAAACCTGCAGATTTATTTCAATTGAAGGTTTTCTCTAAAACCATCAATTATATGTTCATTCATAAAATATAATATGATTCATTTAATTAAGAAATAGTAATCAAAATTAGTTAATTAGGTATCCTTTTTTAAAAATGCCATTTTAAATTAAAAATAAAAAGTATAATAATTTAATATTTGTTAAATTTCTTAATTTTTAAGACTTCTAACACACAAGCTAACATAGTTTGGATTACACCTCAAAATGTACGCTCATCATGATTTATTTTTATAAACATTTTCAAAATTTATTTTCACATTTTTATTCTTTATGTATCTAAAACTGCTTCAATTATTAACAGAGAAAGGTAGCAAAATTCTACCCTGTACTTGGTACTTTCTTAAACATTAAATTATTATCCTTTTTAACATGTGAACTTCATAATTGAATGAATTAAAAAATACACATGGTATAATGAAAAATAAGCTAGGAGAAAACAGGAATTCAAAAAAGCATATGCATAGAATAACATTGTATGTATTTAATACATTGTACAGTGTATTTAAAATGAGTACATTTTAATGTTGAAGGAATAGTTTATTTGTAAAAATATTTTTAATAGCGTGATCCAACTAGTAAAGTATAGAATAATCTCTGATGGTGGTAAAACTATTTAATATATCATTGATATATTTTATCCTGATTTGAATTTGCTGATATTTGTTGCAATTAGTTCCATTATTTTAAAAATGTAATATCTGATGATTTTTCTAGTGATATAGTGTGTTCCCCAAATGAAAATAGGTTTAGTGGAAAAATCCCTTATAAAATTATATATCGACTTGGTGTAGTTAATATTTATTAATATTTTCCTAATATGATCTGATATTTTCGAGTCCAAAAATGAAGTATAAGCAGGAATAGAAGAAAATTTTGAATGTAAAATATTTTGCAATTTTTGTTTAGTCTTTTTTATGTTGGCTAATATGTCATATGTGATGTTTCTCCGATCCTTATTGATTATAACATAGATTTCATGCTTTTCTGTTATTGTATCTGGACTTGACTCTATAGCAAAAAGCTGTCGATCTGTTATCTTGTTGCCATTTTTCAACAATAAATATTTTGGTTTAACGTTGAATAATAAATCATCAGTATTTAACAGTTAAATCCTATGACAATATACTATTTGATAAAATATTAAGTTGTTATCTATTATTAAACCGAAGAACTGGGAAAAGCCATGCCAGTGATAGAATGTATTTATTAACAAATGAAAAAAAAAAATTTTTCCAAATGTTAAGTTCTGAGTTTTTTTTTTTTTTTTTTTTTTTTTTTTTTTTTTTTTTTTTTTTTAAGTGTTGTTTCCTATTAAGCATTTCCCATAGCAGTATTTACCTAAATCTCAATCAAAATGATAAATCAGATGACAAAAGTAACATATAATTATGTTTCAGAACAAAAAAAAAAGTTTTTTTGATATTTTTTTTGAGAGAAAAGAGATTCAAAATATATTATGTGGTGTGATTTCAGATACATGACATTTCAGAGTTATTGAATCACCACATAAAACAAATAATGCGTTGATTAAAACAGTAAATTAGGCCATTGTATAAGAAAGTTAAATGTGACATTTTGTTCTTTTTGATGATAGCATGAATTTTTGATGATAGCATACTTTTTCAAATAATTATTTGAATAAGAGAAACTTAAGAAGATCATTTACTGAATTTTATAACTGGCTACGATTTTTAATTGATAAGTATAATACATTGAATAATTGCTCATATAAAAAAAGTTTTCTGATTTTGTTAGAAATCATACGATTTTAGTTTTCAGATAAAAGTAATACATTAAAAGAGTATTTCGAAATCTGTCATCCAAAATTTTTATTATTGTTTTCAAAAACTATTTAAGGAATATAAATTAAAGTCTAAACTATATTTTAAATATTGAAAAGACCTGTTTCCATACAGGAAATAATATCTGTGTACATGACTATTAATATAGAATTGCAGCAATAGGAATTTAATTATATCAGGTAAATATGGCGTAAAGTATGCTAAATGACCAGCATTCTAAACTGCATTAAAAAATCAGACAGAACTTCAATGCATATGTGAAGAATAGTTAAGACAAATAGTGTAAGAATGTTCAATACATATGTGAAGAATATATTTTATAGCTTTTTATTCATGTAACAATTTGACTTGACTGCAATTTTTAGTTTGCGTATTAACACCAAATCGAAAAGTTAGATGTATTGAAGTCCTTTATACAGCTAACTATTCGATATGATGCATGGTATCGCTATTCGTTTTGATTATTGTGAGATATCATGGCTAGCACTAAAATGTGAAAACGATGGGTAACTCAGAGAAGAAAACTTATGTATGGTCTCATACTTCATACATTTCCTAAGCAGTCAGGAGGACGATAACATCTACCCACTTTAATTAATAATTCTTGTAGTCGAGACATAAACTCTGATTCTAAATTGGGGCATTTATAAAACAAGTATATGTATGAATGGCTTTATGACATTTGATGTTGCATTTTACCAGCATGGTGGCCAAGTTTCTTAAATCATTAACGTTACACCACAGTTAAAAATTTGATAAATCGATGACAAATTTGAAATCAGTTTAACTGTTTATGACAGTAAATTTGTTATATTTATTTCGATGGATCTTATGTTGAACTCATATTATGAAAACGCTGTTATGCTTGTTGTTTACTTGAAATAATATTATGAAATACTATATGACACAGAATATGATTGCATTTTCTTCACATTTCCAGCACTTTGAAATTAATCGTTAAGTATTAATTATATTTATATATTAATATTGGAATTTGCCGTTTAATATTAATATATTGATTGTTATGTTAAGACACACTAACTCATCCAGTCGTTGAGAAAATAATAACACTTCGTTTTAAAGGAGCAATTTTAATTGTGCATTTTTAGCACAAAATATGTTTCACTGTTTTTTAAGGCAGCATACTTTTAATTTGTCAGCAAACGAATGAGAAAGATCTAATGTTGCCAAATTAGATCGAATTGGTATGATTTGCCAGTTATAGTGTAGTAAGGCTGGGTTTCGTACTTTATCTTCAATCTCTATCAGAATAAGTATATAAATAGCTTTATCATTTACTTATAAAGATGATTTTATATAGAAGTAAATCATATGAACAACTTTATTTTAGGGCAATAAAACTGATGCACTACTTCTGCACTCAAGCACTAATTATAATTTTATTTAAAATAATCCGAGGATTAGCTCTAATTTTAAGGAATTATTCATGACATTAAACATTTTCATAGGAAAATACTTCCATTTTATCCACTTTTATGATCTGGAGTACAACTTAAATTCAAAATCATCTATTTCCTATAAAATTATCCATTTCGATGCAGTTTTTAGGCTTGAATTACTTGGTATACTTGAATTAATTTATTAAAATATTAAATAATATGCAGAAAGTCTCAGCATATGAAAAAAAATAATTGTTCCAATGAAAGAGATAAAAACGCTTTAATGAGTCCCGCGGAAGCTTTTATAAGTTAATTACTCGACTCGAGAACACTACCCGAATAATAGGCTTTTAGTTAAGTGAACATCCATTAATGCACTTCATTATAGCTAATGGCCAAATGACTTGTAAGAAAAAGCGCTTTGAAAAATTCCTCAGCCATGAATTAACCATGTACTTTCGATTGATAATTTAAGTTTAAGAAAAAGTATCGTAAAAGCTGCTAAATCATATTCACTGCGTTTTAAAAATTTTCCTTAACATTAGTTTTAAATGGGACACATTAAACATATACGAAGTTGTGATAAATCTGAGGAAGCGAAACTCGTAGTAAAATTAGATACATAAGTATTGTAGCTCTTAAGACGAAAAGGAATTTCTGGAAACTATGCCTGATAAAAATTTATGAGAGATTCAATAATATGCTACTCAATATCCCCGTAATATTTGAAGTAAAAGAAAGGCGAACGCTTTCATATATTCAATCTTTTCTCATTCATATAAGTTATCTATAATTTTTGTCTTCAAAAAATTAACAACTTATTTTTATTAATTAAAATACAATATGATAATTTTAAAATGCTTAAAAATTTAGAGAAATGAAGATTATAATCAATTTACCTGTTCCAGTAAAGCGAAATTTAAGGATCTCTTATTCACTCAGTAATTTAAACTAAATTAATGTATCATTTAATTTAATACATTGAAAAGCAATTTTAATATCATGCATTGAAAAACAAATTTATGGGTTTTTTTATGATAAAACCTAAGAGTTCGTATATTATCATAAGTAAATAAAGATTTTGAGGTGATTATAATGGATTTTAATACAAAAGTCATATTAAAAGCTTTGTAATTAAAATTTAAATGTTTTAAAATTAGTCCTTCGCTTTATAAATGTTAACATGAATTTTTTTTTATACAAAAGCTCTCTGATAAACATGGAACAAATTAAGTCATGAATTGTATTTCCAATGTGGTAAATATTTAAATTATTTACTTGTAATGCTAATTTAATTATGTAATGATGTTAATTAACTTAGTTATGAAATTTTTATGATGCAACTTGAAATGTATTACTCACTTATAGACACACATCAATCTTTTCAGAATGAAGTAAAGAAGATTAAACTCCAAAGAAATAAGTTGTGTTTAATTTTACAATGTCAGATATCTTTTCAAAATGTATGAGGGAACCATGAAAGTGATTAATATAAAATAGTGTCATTTCTGCAAAGTTTCTGAAAGAAGATTGATATTATTTTCATCTCCAAAAATAATATAAGTTAATTGAAAAATAGGAACTTCTTTTATAAATATTATTTAAACTTTGAGCATTTTCTTACAAAAATGAATTTCTAAGATAATATTTTTTTGTGATAAAGCATATGTGTTAGTACTTATTTGGGGAAATATTCTATTATAAATACAATGTATAACAGAAACAATCATTTTTAAACTCATGAAAATAATTCTAAATAATTTTGTATACTTAATCGAAATGTAATCAAGAAAATTATAAATACAAGACAAATAGAATATAATTAAATGTACTTAAAATGTTACTGGCTTTTGCATATTTTACAATATTGGAAATTTTCCTCGTTTTGTAAATTTAAAGTCAGATAAATGCTTATAAATATTCGGATTTATTTTTTAAGGTATAATTTCATCACATTTAGGCATTTCATCGTTCCTTTTATAATACGAAATTTACAATCACATTTCAATAAAATAATTTATTTTTTAACTATTCTTAATTTTGTAATACTTTAGTTATTTACCTTAATTATAAATATTTTAACTAATGCATTTATAATTTATTTAATTAATCAGAATTTTCATGAACCTATAGTATATAAGATTACAATATTACCCTAACCTTTTAAAGTTCTAATTTTTTTAATATGATTTAAATTTAGCAGGTATAATATTTTTGAAATGGTTTTGATTTTTTAAAAGGTCATTCATTTTGTAAGTTTTAATATAAAATATTTTATTACAAACATTCAACGAAAGAACATGGAATTATAAACTTTTATATAACTTCATTTTTAAACTTTTATTCCGACAATATTATAACTTATGAATTTAGATGAGCTTTTTAATATTATATTTGAACATTTTTTATTAATTCCTCGATTAGAATTTAATCATTTTATAAGCGTTTGATATAATAAAACACGTATTCGCATTCATGCATTTTTATTAAACGGTACTTATCTCATTAGTATGAACATCTAACTTGAAATTTAAATTAAAAATATGAATTCATATTAGTTGATAATAAAAGGTTACTAATATATAAAATCACAATAATAAAATAATTCAATCCAGAATATTATTATTAAATTATTTCTATACACCGTAATATAAAACTAAATTTCCTTTAAGTGAACAAAAAAAAAAAAAAGAAAAATAAGTAATTTAATATAGTTAATTACAGAATGTCATTTAATATAGTTAAATAACAGAATATATAAGGAAGCATTATAATTTAAGTTTAAAAATTACTTATAAATTTATATTGATAAGTTTTCTTCCATTTAAAATAGGAATATTTATTTCTAAAATTCCAAATTGTTTATTGTCATCAATATATAAAATATGTTTTAAAATAAGTGTTATTTTATCAGGTGATAAATATTTCAGACATTTATTTTGGTAATACATATAGATTTGTTTGAGAATAAAAATGCAAAGATTTTCTCCCAACTTTTATAACTAATATTCCATTACATACTACAGACAAATATTTTAAAATTCAAGCAAGATTTGTGAAATTGAGCTTAATTTCACACAGCTAAAATATAACAATAAAAAAATTAGAATATAAATTTCATTTTGTAAAAAGAAACATTATAACACTCAGGTTTTTTCAACTATTTTTAAACCAATAATCAATTATTGAACCATTTGACTATTTAATCTACAAACTAAAGTTTCAGATTTTAAGGAATACAATTATTAACACTTGATAACGATTGTGTAAAAACTCAATTAATCAGTATATTAAAATATGTATCCTTTGCATCACAAAATTGAATACTGACATTTAATGTAATGTTAAATATTAACAGTTTATTTATATTGAACACGTTTTTCAAATTTTGGATAAAATTGGCTGCAAAGTGTGTTGTAATCATGACTTCAAAGTGTATGGTATATTTATATTAAATTTTACTTTTTTATCATTTACTGGTCGTGATGTCCTACTTGGTCCACACTCGTTATCTGAAGGTAATTTGTTCAATACCGACACCATAAAAAATCCAATGTGTTTACTAAAGACATGTTGGTTGTGTAAAATACATAGTGATCGTGCAATGTACTCTATGTGAAATAATACCTCTAGGGGTAGCAAGCCAATTTCGGAGAATTTCTGCTTCTAAGAAATGAAAACTCACAATTTAGTGGTAATGATAGCACACCTACAAGGAGGCCCAGTATATAAATTCTTAATTACTTCCATTCCTTAAGGTAAAATAATTGGTGTATATCCTAATTGCAGCCGGCATTAGCAATATAAACACTTTATTAATTTATCGTAATTTTTGTTTTATTAGCTGAGGCTTGAAAGGTTTCAAACTTTCAAATAAATAGATCAAATAATCGCAAAAGATAAGTGAAATTAAAAGAAATAATAGAAAACAATGTATTTATATCTATGTTCCACTCTCTCTTTCTTTATTTCAGTATTTAATTCTAAATAAATTAATTTTAGAGAAGATGAAATGAAATTATAAATTACACTTCTGTCTTACACATAATTTATGGGTTATTTCTTGAAATAGACCTGGAAAAGTTAAGATAAAAATTAAATTAAATGTACTTACTAAGACATTTAAAATTATTAAAAGCTGTTATATATAAAATATTGAACATACTTATATAAGTTAAAAGATTTTGGTTTCAATGTTAAATGCATAGAAATATGTTTATTATAATTATGTTGAAATTCAATTATTGTGCATGTAATATTCAGTGATGAATATTGACTGTACATTCACAGATAGTAAATACTTTTTAAAACTGCAACAAGTAGCATTTGTCGCATTTTTAAAATGATATGCATTGTCTTTAAATGTCAGTCAAAACATTACAATAACAAATATTTTTAATTCGTATTTAAAAAATAATGTGATTTCTTTTTTAATTCCCATTCATTAATCAACTATTTTAATATTGTTTTTTTTATGATTTCATTTGTGATATATGCATAATAATATGCTTTAAAACTAATCACAAAACAATAAAATTTCTAAGTGGTCATAGCATATTAACATAATGCTTCACTATTCTTAAAAGCATTTATATTAATATGCAGTAAATGTTTTGTAAGGTTTTCATTAATTTTTATTAAAAACTGGTTTATCATATTTTAAGTCATGCACTCTTTGTTTTCTTAAAAAGTACCTATTTCAAATACAAACCTTTATTCGAAAATCTTAAATATAATAAAATTTTATGGATAAAAATAAATAAAAGGCAAAAAATATTCCCATGTTTTAGTTTTGTCGGAAATTTAAAAAAACTGCATTTTGTCATTTAATTTGTTAGAAAGAGGAAAATACTTTTTATATTATTATTCAATAAAGCGTGACGAAAAACTAGATTTTCACAAAATGATTTTCTTTTTAATATTTAGAGAAACAGTACAATTTCTTTAAAAGACGAGATAATTTTTAATAAAGACAAGATACCTTTTTCCTAGAAAATCAGATTGAATTAGATTAACGCATTTCTTTTTTGAATTTATTAAAATTGACGTTTATTAAGTTCTTTTATAAATTAAACTGTCGCCAGGTTGTCATATTTTAAAATATTTTTGTTGTTTATAATAAAAAAATATCGCTTAATATTTTCAAGACTTATTAGAATTATTAACAAGATTTTATATGAAATATTTTTTTAAGTTTAAATAATATTTTTTTTATTCTCCTAAAAAGTAATATTTACTTTGATCAAATACAGTAAGCGTTTTCAGCTTAATTTAAAATTTAAAATAATATATAAATGTATATTAATGTCTGTATAAAAAAAATCATTAATTCTGGTAAATATATTTGTCAATTCCATTGATCTTAGTCAAGTATATTTTGATTTATTTTTTTAAATATTTCAATGCAATGAATTATAAAAGCATTTATTTGTAGTGACACTATAGTTACTCTATGGTGGAATATAAAACTTGAAAGTAAATTTTAAAAAATACAATTTTGATGAAGACTTATCTATGTTGGTTCTCAGAATGTCTAGTTTTATTTCAGCATCTCTAGTTGCTTTATAATAGACATTTATTGAAGATTTATGGAGGATGCTCTTGTCATTCTAAAGCAAACTGATGACATACATTTAATGAATATTTAGTCAGTTGTGGCATGTTGTTGAAATAAGAGTAATGATGATCTTGAAAATAATGATTTTCAAGAACAGCATTATTCTTAGTATGCTTCTGAATATCATTAATTAGCGTGTTTAGTTGCACTTTAAGATGTAATTTTTTTTTCATTTTTATAGGGGAATCAAAGACATAATACTTGCTTGAACATCTTTTGATTGAACGTCATATTGTATGTTTGTAAAATGAAAAAAGCATATTTTGATATACGTTTATCCTATTATTCAAGATTTAGTCAAAGAAATTCAAAATATTAAGTAAATTAACACTCTAATTTCGTTATCACGGTATTTAATTTTAAAACTGAATTATTGAGATTTTTTTTTATTTTTTACTCGCAAATAAATTAAATAAGAATAGGTTTCTCAAGTGCTACATCACATATGCCATAAGCAGGATTAATGTGTTGCCACATTGTTTTAGTGAAATTGCTTACAATATTTTGAATTATAATATATTGTGTGTACTCCATATGAATGTGGGTTTTCTTTTTGATCTTAAAAGAATAAAGTAATACATAATGTTTTTTATTTTTTACGAAGAAAAGTATGATGTGATCAAATGAATAATTAATTTTTCCAAAAAAAATCTTCTTAAGTAAAATTTTATCAAGACTTTAAAATATAGAAAATATAGGATTATAATTATTTATATATGCAAATAAATACAATTAGATATGTAACTCTTCTTTAAAATCTAATTAATTGAATATTTATACATATATAAGATAAAATATTTAAAACATTTTTATTAATAGGCAAAGTATTTTTTCGTTGATGTAATCTATATTTATACAAAAGATTCATAAAAATTTATTTTAAAATATTTATATAAAATAAGGTAAATAGTATTTCATTTATGATAGTTATTGCCTTACTTGGGTTATTTATCACTTAAGTATTTTATTCCCAAACTTATACTCTACGGAAAAATTTCTGTGCAGTTAAGATAAGAAAAGTTTTACCATTTGTTTAAAGAATATGAAAAACCAGCATATTATTGCAAAATATCCATTGAAAATTGCTGTATAATAAAATTTGATGCTTGTGTTAGCAAAAGATGCAAGTTTGATTTTATTAATTTTAATATAAATTCCTTTTTAGCCAACAATAATTTTAATGAGATATCCCTTAGAAAATTATAATACTGATACTTATATGCACTAGTTTCAATTCAAAATTTAATTTCACATTTCATTAATATTAATTATATCTTGTAGAAAGAGAAGCACACAATTACCAAAAAATGTATTCATTAATAGGTACTGAATAATTTTAAATAAACTTCTAAAGAGATGTGAAGTGTAATAAGTAGTTACAAATTTTCATAGTCATAAAAGTATTTAGGCTTTTATAAAATTTTAAATTTTGTAATATCATGAATTAAGTAAAACATTAAAAGTGGAAATACCTAAAAAAACAGTAAAGCAGTTTTTTTTTATAACCATCAGCTATTTTATAGAAAATGTTTAGAGTTCTAAGTAGTCAATTTATGGGAATAATAAACATGGTTTACAACTTTATTAGGAGACATTAATTCTTATATTTATCTAATTGTTTTGTTTCGAAAAACCCATAAAACAAGCAAAATTGTTGTATTATTCTTCTAAGAATATTGTATCAATTGCATTTGAGGTTACTTTCGTTGCATGGTGTAGTACTAAATAATAAATTACTTGAAATATTACCTTCAATTTAATGATTTGTTTTAAAATTTGTTTCAGGTATCGAATCGAAGGCATTTATTAAGCTTATTAAATATAATTTTTTATTAATATTATACCATTTTATTTATCTATTTTCATGAAAATACCAATTATTGTTCATTGATTTTTCAATGTAATTAATATACACCATTTCAAATCCCTTCCAATTCAAATATATGTAAAAATTGTTACATGAATATTTAGTAAATTTTGATATATAATTAAAAGATTACATCAATTGGTTCTGTTTTTGAATATAAAATATTTTATTACGATTTCCAGTTGTAATGCTTATGTATTTTACAGTTTATATTTCGCAGCTTTAAATTATTAAAAACATTCTTTGGTGTAGGCAATAGCTATTTTTATGTTCAGATGATTAATGTAATAAATTTTAATTTAGTTCATTGAATTACTACATTGCAATGCTATTGGTAAATTTAAATTTTATTTTTATTTATTTAGAAAATGTATTTCAAATATATTTAATGCACTCAAATCATTATTAGATATAATTTTAAATCTACTAGATATTTTTATTATTAGATTACTTTTTATACGACATATCAGGCACATCTGTTTCACAACCAAGTAGAGACTAATTACCTGAAAAATTAACGTCCTTCCTATAATTTTCGGATTTTTATGAAACAACGGTAATTAAGTTTCTATCTTTCTTTATCGTACACGGCGTGAATACTCAATCGGTAAAGTCAAATGTGAAAGTGAAAGAAACGCATTTTCCTAAGCTTAAAATTTTTAAGGCAAATTGCAAATGACTTGTGTTGAATTAAAGATGTTTTTAATTCAACGATGAAATGGGAATTTAAAACTGCTTCTAAAATGGAAGGGGAATAGACATAAAAATGTCACGGCAATCATGATATTACAAGAACTAAACTACTGATTTGGAATTTCAAATTACATTTTTAAAGTTTGCAAGTTTGAAGTTTTGCTTTATTAAGAGATTTAAATCTTCGAAAATATAATTATGTTAAGTATATATTGAATGTGGGCTTTAAATATATAGCTTCTATATTTAAAATAAATTGAGAAAGGATGTTTCAGTTTAATATAATTGATGTTTTATTTTTATAACTTCCTACTTATTATATATCTTTTATATACTAGAAAAAATTTATAATTTAACTAAATTAATCAAAATATTTTGTTTTTATGAAACAAGGTTTAATGTTCTCTTAAAATATCAATAAAATGTAAATTTTCTTTTAAAAATGAGTTCAAATTACATTATTTTCAAAATTTAATTTTAATTATGTGATCATTATTATCTTAAGTAAATTCGTTATTGTTGTTCAAATAAAAACCTTGAAAACATTGTAAAATATTTAAAAAGTATAAAAAAAAATTTAAAAAAATCTTGTCAAAAAACATGATAGCAAACATTGCGTAAAGAGTTACATTTATTATATTGTGTAAAGTTACATTTATTATATGACTTTTCTTTACACAATGTTTGCTGTCACCGTTTTGACAAGAAGTTAAGTTAAATTATAATAAACTTAAACTGTATTTATTATAAGGTAGTTAAAATTTATAATAATTTCTCATAATTTATATTAAGGTTAGCGTTAAGATTTCTTTCAAGCCCCAGCCATTTTAAAAACAAGATAAAATAATAAATTCCATTTTAGAAATAAGAATATTCAATTTAAGAATTTTTTGTTAAATATATATAAGCCAAAAATTTTACAGGATAACACGTATCATATTTTCAAATTTATTTGCTCATATATTTTAACCCCTGAAAATAAATTTCTTCAGCCTCGAAAACATATTTCAATTTATTTTGAAAAATTACAGTGCAGGAAAATAGCAATAGCCTATGACTCCGCAGGTGATAAACTTGATTCGTTGTAATTTCATCTCATAACTATGATCGGGTAATTTAAATAACCCACTTTAGGCTTAACAATTACATCATTGATGGGAAAGATCTCTGAACTGAATTGTAATCGCTGAAAGCAAAGATAACACTTAACACCAATGTCATGTATCTCTTAGTGGAAAAGCATCCGGAAATAATCCTGAATCCAAGGGAACATTTCGTATTCGAAAGAGAAGGCTCGTTTTCCCGGATTGAGTAGTCGGAACAGCAATTGTATCTCGTAATTGCAATCGCGGTAACATTAAAGTGCGGGGGAGATTGCGGGAAACCCACGGATTACCGTCTATAAAAGGTAATTTATCGACTCGTTGATTCAACTGCCAAGACTTACACTTTTTTTTCCTGATATGGTCTGAAATGCTAGAGCAGAACTCATTTTCATCATTTAGTTGCGGTTTTTTCCTTTAATTGAACCGGAGAACTGGGTGAGAATAATTTTCTTCTAAAATGGTGAGTTTTTCGTGAACCAATATCTTGAGATCATGTGTTTTTATTGGAAGTAAAAATAACTTGATGATAGTATTTGATCGCTAAGTGACTTTAAGCACTTCTCTGAATAACAAGCAAATTTCTTATGCCATAGCGAAGTGATGTCAATCAAACACTTCGTGATTTTTTAAATCTATCCTACGTATCATAGTTACTTACGTATCTAAAGTAAAAGAGCAAGATAAAAAAAGAAAAGTTTAAAATTTGTTTTAATGCAAATGTGCTACTTTTTTTATTCTTGTAGCGAATCTAGCAACTGAATATGTTTAGTGTTTATTTCTTAATTTAATTTGTTTAATAATCTTAATTCTATAATAATTTTTAATAATTGTTTCCTAATCTTAATTTAAATTTTACTTTTCTTGAATATAATTGTCCAACAATGTATATAATAGTGAAATTAATATAAATAAAATCATTTTATAAAAATATTTTTTGTAAAACTGATATTGGACTATAGAATTTAAACACCATTTAAATTCATTGCAACTACCAAAGTCATTCAACATTTATTTCACATCGTCTTGTTCTAGGAGTTTATGTATTTGAATAATAATTTAATATTAATAAAAACACTATTTTTTTAATTCTAACAGTTAAATTATGATTGTTGTA
>JAPDSC010125283.1:0-10369 GCA_026290005.1 Latrodectus geometricus | reverse complement strand
GTTCATTACATCATTCCTGCATTACCAATTTAGATCTCTCTTATTTTTTCAAAACTTTATGGTGATTAGATGTTTTTGTTAAAAAATTTTCTTTTGGTTAAAATTATTTTTGATAAATTTTAATTACTTGTTTAATATTTGTTTGAATTAATTTTTTCTGTTCAAAAATAGTTTGATAATTTTTTTAAATGAATGTTATTGAAGACCAGAAAATTTACTTTATAAAATGTTGTAAGGTAGAAAGTATTAATAAATTTTTCTCTTAAAACTAATATATAAATTATGTGAAGGAATTTTTAAATTTAATAAGTTTTAATAATTGTATATTACTAAATTTTACTTTCATTTGCATTTATTGCATTGGAAATTTTTTATAAGGATAATTCCATATTTTTATCTTTAGCAAACAAGATCATTTTTTTTTCAAGTATCTGAAAAAAAAATTATATAAAAAGTTAGCAGATAAACAAATGAAGTATTGATTGTTTACCTGCTAACTTTTCTGGTTTTTTCAAGAAATTCAAAAATTAAAGTTTTTGTGTTTCTTAGAAATTTTCGTAAAACGGATAAAATATTTTGAAGCGTAAAATTTATTCATTACAAAAATGTTTAATTAATATAAATTTTATTTAAAACTATTGTTAATTATGTAATAAGAAAAACTTAAAATTGTAGAGCAAAATGTAAAAGTTATTCAAATGTTTTGTTAAAAACAAATTTCTTCTGTCCTGACTAAATGTTTCATTTTTAATTTAAAGTAAATTGTAAAATGCGTATATAGAGTAGATTCTTTTTTTGTGAGCACTTGTGATTTTGCTAATTAGTGGCTTGTCATTAACCTTAACATGGTCCCAAATTTAACAAATGATTTTAATTCCAGTTTATGAAATAAACTTTTGAAAAAATTTTAGCAACTTATTTTTATGCATCTACTTTTTGTGTTTACAATTATTTATTTTTTTTATAGTTCAGAAGCTTAAATTAATGTTTTTGCTGAATAGTTGTAATCTCGGAATTTTTGACGCTATTTGTGTAATAATTTCTCCCCTCTAATCTAAAGCCCATGCATCAGAGTATTTTCGATAACTTCAAGTTTAAATATCTTAAGGTGATTTCGTAAGGAATAATCTTTTATCTCGGAATCGCTTTATGAAACTGACATTCTTGGGCCAATGTACTTGTCAGTCTATGATTGGAATGAGAAATGATATTTAGGTCTTTTTTTTTTTAATTTATCATTGTTTATTTTTCCATTTTACAGACTTTTTAAAGAAACAATTGTAAATGAAGAAACTGTTGACCTATACTGTTAGAAATTTTAACTTTTTGAATGTAAACTCAGATTTAATTTAATCATAAGAAAAAAGGAATTTGAAGATTAAATAAATAAGAGCATAATAAATGAGAATGAAAAAGAACTTTCGTTTATTAAGCAAGAAGAAAATGGCTTAGTGCTATTAATCTTTGCATAACAATTAGATAAATAGCTGACAAAATTGAGGTACTCTTTTGAGCAAAAAATACTTCCTTTCATAGTAAAAATGTCTGAAATGTTTGTCTTGAAACAAAAAGAAATAAATGAGTATTAGGTATTTTTTCATAAAACAAAGGAAAAAATTTTTAAACGTGAATTTATTTTGCATACTATATTATGCATACTTAATATTATAAAAAAAGTAATTTGGTAAAGAAAAGCGGGGGTAAGATCTATTTTACTGCTGTACTTGTTTGTTAACATGATCGTCTATGTATTACGTCTATGATTGTAATGTGAATATTGATAAATTCTAAAAGTAAAAGTTGCTGTATTTTATATACGAATTTGATTTCAAATTTTGGAAACTACGAATCTCGAATCATTTTTCACAACAAAAGATTTCCATCAAATTTACTAAATGTGCTGAAAACTATTTACATATCAATATTCATTAATTGAAAATAAATAAATGAATAGTTATATGTCAACATCTCTACTTTAAAAATTTCATAAAATGAAACATTTCATATAGATATAAGACCTCCTGAAATGATTATTACATCTGAACTGACTCTTGCCTTTGATTCAACAGTTTGTGTGTTCTAATCTCATCTTGGGAGACATGAATGTTTGTAATGATTTGGAGTCCCCTGTAAACGGTTTGTTCCAATTTATTAGCCTTTGTGTGCAACAGATGATCACTGAGCAGCAAACGAAACAAAACAAACATCTGAACGATAACAGATATTTAAAAAAAAATCGTGAATTAAATCAGTATTCATCTCATTTGGTTCAAATAATATTCAACATAAGCTTCATTAACCAATTTATTCCTCTGTATTTTAAATACTTGCACAAAAGTGTAATGCTGAGAATTTTTAATGTCCACTGAGAAGCATGCACTTGTTTAGAAAAGCAATTTAAATAGTTATTGGAACTATTATCATTGAACTTATCACAAGGGGATTAGAAGATTCTTTTTCCATCAATTCTCCTTGGCAGTCAATTTCAAACCATTGTTGTCTCCTCTTTTCTCATCATAATATAACAATTGAGAGTGGATTCTTATAGTATAAGAGTTCCTTTTTTTCTAAAACCTATTTGAAGAAAGTTATTCTGTAATGAAAAAATATGTACAATATATTTACGCATTAATATATTATTGAACTACATATATGTTGTGACAAAAGTTTTCTATTAAAAAATTTCTTATTAAAGTTAAACAGGAAAGCAGTACCTTTAGTCAAAGAAAATAGAAAAGTGATTTGGGAACTTGAAGATGGGGTTGGGTTAGAGAGGAGAATTGAGTGAACCATGAATTTCTATTGCGAAATAAAAAGTGCTTATATGAATGAATTAAGCATGTTCATTTGCTATTCGTTTCATCCCTAGCTAATAAAATTAATAATCATGGTACATTTATTCAGTATTTATCATTTTTTATTTTTTCAAATACATCAAGTTTCTTTATATGTAAGACATTTTCATTGGCTTTTATTTTTGATATTGTTTTTCATATAATTTTACTTTAAATTAAATATTTAAAATGGTTATTGTTTCCAAAATTACTACAACTAAAGATTAATATTTTTGCTATACTTTAATTTCAAAAATAACTTATAATAAATATTTTTAAAAGTAATAAATATTTTTACATTACTCAAAAAGTAACTTATAACTTTATTAAACTGCAATTCTAAAAATAAGAAAACAGATATCGATGGAAATTGCTTACATCAATAAGAATGCATCAATGAAAATATTTCTTTATCGAATAAGCTCTTTTCATTAATATTTAAGTAGATGCTTATTTATAAATGATAATGATTTAAAATTGTGTTACATATATTACATAATTTTATGGAATTATAGATCAATTTAATTATTTTAATTAATTATTAATTTATTTATTATAATAATTTTTATTCAATTTATTTATAAAAAATTGTTTTTCAATCCGAGGGCTAGCAGCACAAAATAAAATGTAACCTGTAAAATACCAAATGCTTTAAATGTAATTAGTAATTACAAGGTACAAAAAAAAGTAACTACTTCGCACCTGTATTCCAAATTATATTTTAATAAATCTGAAATATTCGCCAATCACCAAGTTCCTCGTAATTTTGAATCACGGTCAGGTGGCGAAATCACACTTTAGCTGCCCTCTCATTTCCATATCCACGACACCAGCGGAAGGACTTTGGACATCACAGATTAATGTGGACACGTCTCCAACCCAAGAAATTTCACCAACTCAGTGAGGGATAATATGGTCACATTCCCAATTGTTGCACGTTGCAAGCAATTCTACACTTTGCTGATCTTACGAGAAATGGCCTCAATCAACTGAGCCAATGCGATTCTGGTTATAAGACATGAACGAATGAATGTTTCTCAAAAAAGAGACTAAAATTGACAGTAATTTACTTTTAAAAGCAATATAATAGTGCATCATAAAACTCTGGAAGCAAGGATTAAAAATTGTTAACTGTTTGGATATCGCGTACAAATAAATAATTTGCAGTTTTTAGGCAAGTTATTTGATAATTGGATGTATTAAATAGCTTAGTATATTTTAACTGCATCTATTAATTTTCTTTCTTTGATTCTAATAAAAAATAATAAATTTGTCACAGCACAAAGTGTCAGAAAAAATTTCTTCAAAATATTCATTTACATATATTTTAACTTTGTGAGGTATAATGCATTTTAAAAGAAATTGTTGTTTACGAAATTAATAATGGATTCGTGGAAAGAGAGGAACAAAACATTGAAAAATAAAAGAATAAATTTTCACTGCATTGAAAGAAAAGCAGATAAATTATCATGGGAAAAATTTTAAGTACTGAAAATTACTGAAATTTATTGCCATAAAGCAAAGTAAAAGCTATTAAATTTTGAAGTTTTTATTTAAAAATGTCAATGAAGATAGATAATTTTTCTTTTTTAGAGATATGAAAGAATAAAAAAAATTAATATGACCGCATCCAGATTTCGATATTCGAAAAGTTGTTTCTATTTCTTTAAACTGATTTAACAGAATTGCAATTCTTTTTGCATTGAATTCATAATATAAGGACAAAATGATCTTCAAGTGATCCAGAATATGAAGAAGGAAAGAATAAAAGCTAAAAGAGAGTATCAAGAATTCAATTTTAGTATTAAAAATCCTTGTTTGCTAAGTGATATTTACTTTTATGTGATCAAAACTTCTCTATTCATTGTCATTCTAGAGATTACTGGAGGACAAACGATAAAAAAATAATGTTTAAGCGAAAAATTCGAACAATATTTTATGAAATTGTAAAACGAGAGCTCTCAGAATTGCAAATAGGAACAATAAGTTATAAGCAGTATATAATAAATTTTAAACTAATGAAAATGCTTGTGCGGTTTTCTAATTCATATTATTTATTTTAATAGAGTACCAATATAAAGTAAGGTAAATTACAGCAGCAATATTGGACCTATGTATTGAATATATTTGTCTTCATTTACTTTTTTATGAAATTTATGACTCATTAATTAAATATTATATGAAAGGATTTACAGGAAGAAAAGTTAATTTCATTAATTATTTTATAATAAATGATATCTGGCGATTGAATATTATTTTAATATTAATGAAAAAAACATTGTCCGACAGCATTGGATGGATTGTCAATCACTTTCTATTCACGGGTGCTATCCCATTACTTCAAAGTGCGGAAACTTTTGTTTGCTCCGTTTCACTCCTCCTTAGACGACTTGGAATTTCCGTATTCCTCCAGTTCCACCATAACAACGTCATGGTTAATGTGAACACCTGTGATTAACATAGACGAACAGAGTACATAACTCAAAACCTCAAGTCATCCAAGAGCCTAAAAACCTCCAAAGCAGCTGGACTACAAGACCACTCCGCTGGTGCCGGTCGATCGAAGGATTTTAGTTTTGTCTACTATCGTGTTTTCATCTTACTTTCATACCTTAAAATATTGCCATATATTGGTAATAAAAGGAATAAATTCAACATTTCGATATTTTCAAATGACTATCTAGGGCACATTAAATATGTTTCAGTTGCAATGTCCTCCAAGTGAAATGATACCTCTAATCCTTGGGGTTGGAAAGTCATATATTTGGGGTCTTCTACTTGGTATCTGCTTCAAAATTCGAAGACTTTACCTAATTGGTATAACCCAACTCAGGGAGAGTACAGGGTAGCATTCTGGTCCAACAATAACACGAACTATCATCTCGCTGTACGGTTTAGTCAAGTTGCGTTGAATAAATTCACTATTACATCACAAGTGAGAATCCGGTCAAGAATTTTTTCCTTGTGTTGATATTTTAACAGATTAGTGCAGGCTGAACTCGCCTGTCCATATCTGCTTGAGTCAGCTCACATGAAATTCTGAGATTGAGCTTAACATCAAGTTTATGCGATACATAGTGCGACTAAAGGACATAGAACTTATGTCTAACTCTCGAGTGGTTGAATACTGATTTTCTTCCACAACTTTTCATAGACGGGCTTCAACAATATCATGAGGCCCAACCAGAACTCTGCTTTTTAAATATTATAGTCCTTATTTCTAAACTTTCCTGTACCAAACCTTCACAATGTCATAATATAAAAATTTAAAGCTGTAAACATGATTTGCGATTTGGCGACATTTTATTGCTGACTTTTTTCAACCCTAATCTTGTAGCGTGATATTTCTATTTCAGATACCTTGTACTTAATGATAACGATGTTTTTACAGATCTCACAACATAGTATTCTAAATCAAGTCTTGTTTTGAATACCAAAAATCGTCTTACGAAATACAAATGAACACACTAACGTAAACTGCTTGCGCTGATATTAATGGTGGCGGGAAAGTTTTCATTAAAACAAGAAATAAGGCTCTCCATTAACAAAAATGTTAATATGTGTCAGTAATTCTGGAGGACTTTATGAAGGATATTTTGGAAATTTGAATAAAACCAGATTGAGAAATGAGAAGCGAATTCACTTTGAAATAAAAAATTTATAAATGAGAAAAATATTTTAAATTCTTTATTATTATTTTTTTCCTTAGTTTTATATAACTAATCTTTTAAATAAATAAATATATATATTTAATTTGATCGATTTTTTAAAGTCAGGCATGTGTGATATCACAAATTATATTTTACCTATGCATTGTGTTTAAAGCTAAAATTCCTTGCATTATTTATGATTTCTAGAAATTTTTTTACATTGATCGGTTTCTTGTAACTATTAATTTCAATGTGCATCATCTGTTAATCCTTTCGTTCCATATGGTTTTTAATATCATTCTACCCCATTGTTTAGTTATTATTTGTAATTTCTATTCCTAATAATCTTCAAAAAATGAAATTGGAGAGAAATATTCCTCTCCAAATTTTCAAAATCGTGAAAACTATCAAAACATTTTATGTGTGATATTTGTTAACCATATGTAAAAATTGTCCATTTTAAATCGCCAGGCAAATTTATTTTTGCACGAGCCTCTGTTTAACTTAAATTACATGCATAAAAGAGGCATATTTTTGCAATAATTTATCACTATTTTGGAGGTACAATAGGCGCCACTTAATGTGATCCCTTTGGGATAGATGTTACTTGTGTGATAACGGTAATTGAGAATGATAATAAATGAAAAGTATCAAAATTATAATTTTAAAAAGTAGCATTTATTTTTGCAATTTCTGCAAATTTAAGAGAAAGATTCATTCAAACTATTTTAATCAAATCGTTAAATTAAACACTTCCCAGATTTGTCTGCCTTGTATTTTATATCAGCAAATTATTCAAAAAAACATTATGTACCGTTCACGAAAGTTCCCACCAGAGCTTCTGTTTTGCACCATGCCCCAATATAAATGCAGAGTTTCGCCATTTTCATTAACGGTTTGATGATTTTTACACGATTATCATATTCATTTGACATTTTTCATCAATTGCTCAGCAACTTGGGAGTTTTTACCAATTGATATCCATTCTGCAAAGTTAGATCCAGTCATATCGAATAGTATGAATACTGTTTCGTCGAATTCAAGTACGGTCATATTTTCGTCCGTTTTAATGAATCCCCACCATGAAATAAACAATCTTTTTCTTTTATACTTGACATTGCTAAAAGATAGAGAGTATGACGAAGATTTTTCTTGCCTAATGAACTCTTCCGTTCAGTTGTACTGTGTGTGTACCTTCCATATTTTTCAAAATCTTAGAGCGCATTTCTTCCAGAGTAATAATTATTCCTGGATTATATTTTACGTTGGCAGGTAGAAAAATGAGTTTGATATGTTTTAACTTATTATGGGCGGCGTGATTATCAATAAGTATGACGATATTGTGATTTAATTCATTGTCCTGTTTTAAAAGATATTCACTAAATAAAAAACTGTCATTCACAGTATCTTAAGGATAGCACAATTAAAAACAATATTTTAACATCTTTAAAGCTTTTTGTTTTTTCTGAAAGTTTA
This sequence comes from Latrodectus geometricus, assembly GCA_026290005.1. Lineage (NCBI taxonomy): Eukaryota > Metazoa > Arthropoda > Arachnida > Araneae > Theridiidae > Latrodectus > Latrodectus geometricus. Next base: position 2,409 of record JAPDSC010125283.1, on the reverse strand, counting down.
GTGTCTTCATTCCAGTCATGCTTACGAACAGTAATTAGCTCTTTTGTACCCTTGCCTCCTTTATAGCTCTCGTCCTTAAACAAGTACTAACATATTCTTTCATGGCAACGAAAATTAGCACAATATTTTTGGCCATTCTAATATTTCTCTTAGCAGCTGGAAAATCCTCTTTTTATTTCCTATAAAAGTACGTCTGAACATAATGTTCTAAGTAGGGTAAGCCTTCCATCTTTAGAGATAAAATTTATTTTCCCAGTTTCAGAAGTAATATCTTCAGCTATCTATTTCAGCAAAAAAGCCATTAATGAGTCTTCCTTTTCCTTAATATTTGAAAATCACTGTTTCAAATACGATTCGATTACTTTATTTCCCCCCGTATATATTCGCTTACAGTTCACAAATTCGCTTTTTTTTCCTCAATCCAATCTTGTCGCACTTTTTTAACACTCAAGAGTAATGGCTCAGATATTTTTTATCAGATTTACATTCTTTGGTGAGCAATAAGAGCATTTCGAAGTATCAATCTATGTAATTTTAAAACTATATTATTATATTTTCATTGCTGAAATGTTTGACCATCTGATGTAAAGTTCCAAATACAACTGAAGAAAGAACATTTTACATCTTCACACCTTGCTTACCAATTAAGAACCCAACAGATTTCTCGTTACCTACGCCTCACCTTTTTCAAAGCGGAAAATCACTCTTGTAGCCTCCCATTGAGCAAAACATTCTTTCCACAAATAAAATTCATTTTCAAAAATATCTTCCATTGCAAACTTTAGAATTTTTGTTGGCAAATGGAGAAAAGAAAAAATTCGAAAAAGTATCATACAATAGTAAATATAAACGAAGGCGCTATAATTACAGTAAACCTATTCTTTTCCAACGCAAGACTGCAAAGAACAATTTTAACATGTAGGTGACTATACATACTTTTGAGACTTCGACATCGTTATCTTCGTAAAATTGGGCATTAAATTTAATTCATTTTTCTTTTTTATCCTTTTATATTTCTTTAACGACTACTTACTAATATATATATATTAGGTTGGGGAAAGAGTAATCCATTATTTTTTCGGTAGATGTCTGTAGTGATCGATATCTCCTGAGGTATCCATCAAACAATTTCAGATTTATGCTCGTTGGAAAGCTGACATTGGACACTAAAATATCCTCTTGCGGGTTTTGTTTGATTAATTCAGTTACGAGTACAAGGTTTTAAAAATGGAAGACAACAAACAGCAAATTCGATACATTTTCGTTTTTCTCTTGTAACGGCGAAAAAGATAGCCGGGTGGCTAAAATTGTGAAAGGTGTTTATCGTCCTATATAAGACTGTAACAACCAGTTACGTACAATTTGTTTCGTCGATTCCGTTCGGGTATTTTTGATGTTAGAGATGCACCTCGCATGTGGATACAGCATCGTCGAAAATGTCTATTAAATATCAAAAATGATCGAAGTTAACCGCATGTCAGCAGTCGTAACGCGCAAGACCTAAAAATCTACATGAAAGCTGTTTTAAACCTTTTTACAAAGTGAATCCAAAAGAAGTTACATAAAGTTCACGTAAAAATAATGGATTTCTTTTTCCCCAAAGTAATATATACATATTGAAATTTTCCATACAAATTTGGAATATTTATTGACAATGCTATATATCCATCAACTTACCAAGTTTTTCATTTAAGTGAATTTTTTAACAAAAGTTAGTTCAAAATGACTGCTTTTGCATATTCCGAAAACTTATTTTAAAATCAAGAGTAATAAATATTTTTCACTTAAAAAGTTTTCTTTTGAATTTGTGCGTGATATTCAAAAGAATAAAAAATACATTAACAAAGGAATTAAGGCCATCACTTATTTTAGCCATTTCAATTTGCATTGTGTTAGATATTATGGTATTGTACGATCTACTTTTAAATAGCTTTTTTTTATCTCTTGTTTCTTTCAAATTTTATTTATGAATATATTAATATGATCATACATAACAAAAAAAAATTTAACGTTTCTCTTTCATGATTTAATATCTTAATTTAATACTGTAAAAGTACAAAAGTAGTTAATGTATGCTAAAAGCAGAATAGTATCGAAATAAGGATATTAATTAATGTTACTTGAACTGAATCATAGAACGATTTTTGTTCTAATTCAGCTTAGATTCCAGGAATTGTCGATGGGATTATTTTAATGAATAAATGAAACTTGGTTTTAAAGTAAAGGAAAATTTTTTTTATACTTTTTTAAAAACATATTATGCATTTTTCAATTCTTTACCTTGGAATAAGCAGTTATGATTTTGATCTCAATATTTCTTCTAAACATCTAATAACAGCAAATTTTGCAGGCACACATTTATTAAAACAAAAATAGTTTCTCCTTATATATAAAAGAATTTAAAAAACT
>JAPDSC010125274.1:150922-181260 GCA_026290005.1 Latrodectus geometricus | reverse complement strand
AATAGGATAATGAGTTTGTTAAGCCATTTGATGAGCTTTGTTTTTCATAAATATATAATTGTAATAATTTTTTTCATTTTATTTTATGGCTTCTTTTATAGATCAATTTAATAATACAAATTAAGGAGAAATAATATTTAACTAAACATAATTGTTTTCATTGCATATATTATATAATTTCCATTTTAGGATTAGTAATTTATTTTAACTATACAAATAAAGTATTTTCTTCCTTTTAAATTCTTAAAATTTAATTAATACTGGGAGTTTACCAAAAAGTTAATAAATAAATTGAATTCAATCAATTTGGAACTATCTATTTGCTGATTTCGATAAAAAAAATGTCTAAAAATATATACATTTATTTATTATAAGAAAAAAAATTTATTATTTGCATCTATTAATTAAATTCTCGGCAATATTTGGTTTCTTCTAATACAAATTGTAAATAAAATTCCTAAAGGAAATTGATTATTTGCAAGAGTTTTATTAATTTCTATTTTAAATTGTTGACGTATTTTAAATTATTTTTTCTCATATTATAAATAAAAGCAATTCTTATAAAAAATTATTGATTATTGCTTTTCATTGAGAAATAATATTTCAATAATAATCAAGATAATATGTAATTAATGAGACGTACAAACTTATGATATGCAAGTGCTAAATATATTTCGATAATTATCAAAATTTAGACAAAAAAAACTTTTATAAATCTTCAACACATTAAACAAAAAATATAAAAATTGATATGCAAGTTCTTATAGATTCTTTTAATTAACTATTACAATTAAAATGTTTTAAAAATAATTTATAAATATATAATTAAATAAATTTTTGATAATAATTTGAGAGATTATTTGAAAACTTAAATAATTTCAAATTTAAAAAATAAGTGATTAATAAATGGAAATGTTTAAGAATGTTTTCATATTATAAAACCTCTTGTTAGCTTATTTGACATTTGAACAATTGTACTTCTTCAAGTATACAATTACCATTTTAAATGTTGGGGATTATTTTTTCGAATCTGTGTTACCTGTATGTGCGAAAAAGATCTCGAATTTCAGTCCATTGTTTTCAGTGGTGATAGTATAATCAGTGTATCAGATCTCAAACCTTATCATAAAGTGGGTGTTTGCTGATTGTTTGACAATCATATATTGAATGCCAATTCATCAGAAAAGAATAATCAATTACTTCAGTTTTACATTTCAAAAAACAAAAGCTGTAAAACTTATGAGAAATTGTACCTTTTATACGAAAATTGTTATTACATGCCGATATACATTTGTTACAATATATGAAGGGAAATTTCCTACAGTTTTGCACTATAGACAACTTAAATTAGTAAAATGTAAAAATAAATAAATTTCCTTACGCTCATAATAATAGAAAATAATTTGGTTGTGAAAAATATTTTATAATTATTATTAATATTTACGAAAAAGAAATTTTGAACTACCATTTATTTTTTTAAAAAAATCGATTATGAATGAGTTATTGTATCTAATTATCTTTAGTGATAATAATAATAATAATATATATATATATATATATATTATTAATTATTATTATTATTATCCTTGTCTTTTACTTAATGGTGTTAAGTTACATTGGATTTTATTTAGAAAAATGTTATTCCATGTTAAACTTTATGGAATATTATCCATCAACAAAAGAAGTCCCCATTACTTAAAATATATTTTACATTTAAATAAGAAATTTATGTTTAAAGATAAAATATATGAATTGGAATTTCGAGACTTTAAATTTAATTGAATCCAGAAAATTATTCAAATATTTCTATTCTTATTACTTTTTTTACCTTTTTCTTCAAATGAAATTGTTTAAATACAAACAAATGAAAGAAAATATGATATATATAAAGAACATTCTTTACATAAAACTTTAAGAGATTCGAATTTAATTCATTTTTTTTTCTTACAACTAAAGATCAAATAAGCTCTCTTATACAAATAAATTTAAAATTTATTCAATGAGAACAGGTTGTAAAAATATCTTTAGTAAATGAGTTAAGGGAATCCATTTGTTTTCAAACAACTTATTTATTTAAATTCAAAATCACAACAAAACACTGCATCCGATGTTCGAAAGTACAATTTTTTCGCGCACTTTTTTTATTATTTTATTCATTCAAAATTAAATAAATCAAACAATAATGCTATCAAATGTAAAATTTAATCTCTTTGGAGATAAACAAATATTTAATTTAAGTAACTTCGTATCACTTAGAGATAAATAATTGTTATTAAGTTATAGGAAAAACTGGAGAAAAAATAAGTAGAATTAGAATTGAAAATGGTGCTAAAGTTTTAAAATGATAATATTTCATATATATTAAATTAATTTTTTTTCTACAATTTCAATGGAAAATATAAGGTATCTATATATGGATAATTATATTTCATTAATACTTAGCTGCCAAGAGATAAATAATAATAATATTTTAAAAATCTGAAGTTATTAAATTCAGATAATTAAAAAAATTATCCTAAGCGATAAAAATCGATCTTTTACCAAAAATTGCAAAATTTTGCATTTGTGCAGAAATGTTTATGAAGTATGGTGCAAATTTAAAAGCAATATTCTGTAAAAGGACGATTTTATAGCTTAGAATAATTTAATTATTTGAATTCTTAATATTAATTAGTTCTCTGAAATTTTATCTGAAAGAATTCGATCAATATGAGTAAACTAATTTAGAACAAACATACGAAAGTGCAATAGAATTTCAAGCATTTTTCTGTATGCCTGGATGAATTATGAGAAAAATATTTAAAAAATCAATTGAATAATAATTTATTTCCTTCTTTAATGTAAAAAATAATTGAATGTTTTCTTTCTTTCTCTCATATAAAATGAAAAAAATGATAACTATCTGTTTTACTTCCTCTTCTATGCTATCAACATAACAAACTGTAATTTAATGTAAATTTTCAATTGTTGAGTAAGAACTAATTTATATTAAAAAAGTATGGATTATGTTATGGAAACTTTATTATATTATTCATGAATTGCGTGTTTAAGAAGATTGTTTTGTGCAGGAAAGTAAATGGTTTCTATATTTAATTTATCAGAACAGATCTTCAATTTTATCAAAAAATTAATATAATAATAAAGAACAACTTTATTTTGACATTTTATTAACTCAATATATCAATTTTAAAAAATCAATAAGCATTCAATCTATCCTATGATTGAAGTCATATGTAAACAATTAAATCTTAAATAATAAATAACTTAAATATTTATTTACTGAAAAACTTAATACTGTTGTATTGATTATGCTTTTATAAAATGTTCCATAAATACACGTGATCAATATATTAATATAAAATATTAAAACTTATCAAGAATAAAAATCTCAAGAATCTTTTTGACATAATGTTTACTCTAATAACATCTGTATAATCTTATTGCATTCTAACACATACAATTATGCAGATAAAAAAGCTTACTCATAATTAAAGTTTTTAAATGAAAAATAATAATGAACAGCATTTAAATATAATAAAGAAGTTCAACAGAAAACAATAAAAATAGAAATCTAACTATTTTTATGTTTTTTCATTACAGTGTTATTCGCGTTTTTATGTACTTTTTCATTGCCAATGAATGTTTTCAAAAGTAACATATAAAAAATTATATATATAAGATTTGTTTTTTAATAGAAAAGATTAATTCTTTAACTTTTTTAATATCGAGGTATACGCTAAACTTATAAGTAGGAAAAGTTGTTAAAAATTCAAAATTTTGTCTCACGAAACTACGAAGGAGCATAATTATTAATATTTTACAGAAATAATTCATTTTAACTTGTAAAAAGTAGCCAGGGAAATGCTATAACATCTTGTTAATCATTTGTAATATTAAGATCATAGGGAAATATAATACTTAAATTCCTGAATCTTAAATAGTTTCTAGAGTCCTGTAAAGCCATTGAAGTTCGAATCTTTTGAGTTCTTTTTATAAGAATAATGTCAAAAAAAAAAACTTTCTATTTAAATAACTTGGTCATCAAATTTATAAATACAGTACAAACATCAAATACATAATAAATATAAACCCCGTTTTCCAAACATACTGCATAAATTTATTTCACTTGAACTTAAATATAAATATAAATTATTTATTGCTTTATTCAAAGCTTAAATGAATATAACGTTTTGAATTTGAATAAAAAATATTTCTTTATGAAATTTTATTTACTTCAATCGTTTTTAAGAGCTTCGAAAAATCGTAAAAGTATATAAAAGTTTTTTATTTTTTTGTCATCAACTGCTAACAAATTTGATTATATAAAATCCATTGCTTATAACATAATAAAACTCATTCCTATCCTTAAATAATAAAATACATTTTTATTTAAATGCATTTTCAGTTAAACAAATAACTATATTTTTAAAGAATGATTTCTTTAAATATAAATGAAACTACTCTAATTAAATTTTAAGATAGAATATTTAATACATTTCTTAGATGAATTATAAAAAATGTCCTGCTAAAGAAAATCCAGTAACATTTTAATTTTTGAATCTTGAACTATTGAAGAAATTTGTTTTAAAATTTTAAATTTTCTAAGAGTTTTTAAAAATTTCTAGAGTTTATACAATACTTGTGGATAGTAAGAAAAATTTGATCAAGGAAACGGGTATTAAATCTATCTAAAATTATTAAACTGAAATTTAATTGGCTAAAATCAATATCAAATGAATTAGAACTCCATTTCAGACTCATTTTAACCGGTTTGTAAAAGGGGTTTAACCGGTGGTTTTATAAAGTGAAAAGGAATCGGGTAAGTGAAAAAAGGTGGAATTTCTTACTTAAATCACATTTATAAAAATAGATAAACTATTATTCCATTTTTATTTCAACCTCTTTTTCAAAATTTACTCTGATTATCAATTATTTTTCTTTCAGTTATTTGTCTTACGAGAAATTAAGGAAATTAAATAATTACAAATATATGAATACTATATTTAACAATCTATAACCAAGTGAAACTTCATTGACGGATATAATTCCACTATGAGTGGAATTATTCCTCAATTTCACTCATAATGTATAATACTTATTAAGGAAAAATATTTTTAGTGTTGTAATCATGAAAATAAAAAATAGAAAATAGAAAATAAAAAATAGAAGCATTTAATTAAGAAAAAAAATGATGCACATAATTATAATTAGATTGGGAAAAAAGTTATCCATTATTTTTTCGGTAGACGTCTGTAGTGATCGATATCTCGTGAGGTATCTATCAAACAATTTCAGATTTATGCTCGTTGGAAAGGTGACATTTGACACTAAAATATCTTCTTGCTGTTTTTTGTTTGATTAATTCTGTTACAAGTACAAGGTTTTAAAAATGGAAGACAACAAACAGAAAATTCGATACATTTTCGTTTTTCTCTTGTCACGGCGAAAAAGGTAGCCGGGTGGCTAAAATTGTGAAAGGTGTTTATCGTCCTATATAAGACTGTAACAACCAGTTACGTACAATTTTTGTTTCGTCGATTCCGTTCGGGTATTTTTGATGTTAGAGATTCACCTCACATGTGGATACAGTATCGTCGAAAATATCTATAAAATATCAAAAATGATCGAAATTAACCGCATGTCAGCAGTCGAAACGCGCAAGACCTAGAAATCTACATGAAAGCTGTTTTAAACCTTTTTACAAGGTGAATCCAAAAGAAGTTACATAAAGTTCACGTAAAAATAATGGATTTCTTTTTCCCCAAACAAATATTAGTGAGCCAATTTCGTAGATCCAGTGATGTACATCATTAAGGGGGAAATAGTAATTTATAAATATAATAATATTTATTATTTGGTTTTGATGAGTTCTCATGTATTGAGATATTGCAAAACAGGGGGGTCTATTGTATAGATTAATTAAAGACAAATCGGATGTATTGAAAAATGTTTTGAAAATACGAAGTTATTATTCAATAACTCTGTCTGCTAGGTCCTTTTCTGCACAACAAGGGGCGGAAGTGGTGGAACGTTATCTAGTAAAGCATCCAGTGGGTATGCCACCACGGAAGCAGGGTCCGAGTAAATGACACTCGGTCTTGGCCTGCCACTCCCACAGGTATCATTTTTCATGGAGGATATTGCGACCACGATACGTGCCTGGCCAACATTAGCAAACACGATGGATCTTCGTGATTCAAAATCACTATCTTCCGATAATGAAAACAAATGCCAAACCAACAAGGTCACCTTGTCCACATTTATTAAATATTGAAATAAGAATTTTTAGAATTTAAGTCTCAATCAGTATCCCACTGTCAATAAATTAAAATAAAAACACAAATGTTGTATTTAGTAAAAAAAATATTTCGTTAAAAAATAAATAAATACTAATCATTATTTTTGTTTAAAAAGTTATGTAGGATTGTAAAAAAGAAGGGAGATACGATATGATAATTTCCTCTCAACTCTTAGTGGTTTCACCTAGATGATAATTTTAAATGTGAGTAAAAAACACGCAATTTTATTCTCGAAATGGGAAGAATTTTGGGGTTTTACAAGGTTTTATCTTCCTTATTTTACATCACAGAAAGGAGGCTTTTTCTTTTTAAGTCTCCTGTTTCCCACTGCCCTATCAAAAACTTCTTCGAAATTTCTTGATATGTTAATGAATGCAAGCCCATATTCCTTGGTGATCAGCTCCTGGATACCGGAATTGGTTCTGAGAATTTATTTGTCACATAATAAAACTTTTTAAAAAGGTGTCATATGAGTTATCACAAATAATTCAGCGATGAATTTTATCATGATATGGTTCGAAACATGACATTGAATACATTAAATACTTAAACTGGCAGGAAACAACTATTGATGTTTTAGTTGTTACCTGAACTGGCTTAATGCTTCCCCAAAATAGACTGACACTTCAAAGATGATGGATGATATGGCTAAGAATGAAACAATACCTCTCAACCACTTTTTTTTCATAAAAGCATTTTTTTATATTTTCCATAAAATCTTAAGGAACTTCTTAAACAAGATATATAATTTAACGAGCTATAAACATGAGATGAAGGGTTCCAGAGGAAGAAAAATCTATTCCCAGTTTCCCAGAGAAACAAGTGGTTCTATTTGTATGTCTGAATGAGCATGATTGTTTGCAAGACCACCTCTTTAGAATTAGAGTGGTAGCGTAGTAGCTTATTCAAACTGTATTTTGTGTAGCTCTAATCAGCCTTGAATATCTAAATATCTGTATTGCACTTTCCCTGTATGAGGATGCTGTTATCTATGACATTGCATATTCTCTACTCCTGGATCACCACAGGTAACAGAGAGTTACTTGAGCGGAACACATCTGACAAGGCTGTGAGCGTGTAGACCATACAGTCCAAATGTTTGTACACAATTTGACATAAAATGATCGTTGCCGTGGGTGACGATATCCGGCGCGATAGGTCTGCTGCTGTGTTCCATCTGTTTCGTTTAACAGTTACTACCAAACACCGGTCGTCATTTGGTATTGTCACTAAGGAGTGATTTGTGCTGCAACTATTGATATTTCCATAATCTTGGTTCATAAATGCTACAGCCTAGAGATGACGTTTTGGGCTATTCTGAGTTCCTCTGCTTCTGCCATCTGCATATGTCCACAATCAGTCATTAAGCCGGTGAACAAATGGTTTAAATGCTAAAATTTGACATCCAAGTATAAAAATAAGCTGGAGAATGAAAAATTAATGAAGCAACTACACCATTAAGCACTTATAATTAAGTGCTTAATGGTGTAGTTGAATAAGAATATACCTCTATTATATTATTCTTGTTTTTCATGGTGTTTTTGATGTAATTACCATAAAAAACAAGAATATTATAATAGAGGTATATTCTTATTCCCAAAACTTTGCATCATGCAATTTAGTATTGCTACCGTAAATACTTTGGGAATGTTCACATACATTTAAATAGTCTTCTGAAAACTACATTTTGTCTCACAATATGAGGAAGTCTACGCGAATTGAATTTGCCGTTGTAAACAAAAGAAGTTTAACCAGTTAAAGGGAACTGTTTCGAACTATCGGAAGTTCGCCAGCACGCAGATTTGATCATTAGGATTACATCCAAACAAACAACTGGTTCCCTATAACAAATACTTTACTCTAATTCTAATTCATTGGACACTATTGTAAGCAAGCAAAGAAGCTTATTGGTCTGGTCACGAGATCTTACAAAGAAATTCAATCATCACTTGGAAAAAAATGTTTTTTGCTGTCGGTATTTTCGCAATCCTATGGATCAACTATTGTTAAACCTTGATTTTACAAGATTTAAATATTTTGAAGAAGTACAAAAGACAAGATATGAGGTCAGGAAAATTAAGGAGAAATTAATATTTCGTCAATCAAGTAAGATTAAGAGATACATATACTAATTATTTGGAATATTTCAAGAAGTTTTTGTAATTTCTTAACTTTATTCTATCTCAAATTTTAACTGTGAATATAAACACTATGTCTACAAAATGAAATATTCTATTGCTACATTTGCCAATCTATTGCTACAAGCCATTTGTTTCATAAAATGACGATTATTATTTACATATTAATTAAAATTAGATGCATTTTTATTAATTTCTTATGCAGAAATTAGTTTTTTTTCCCTAATACGCATATATGTATAAAGTTTTAGTTTACAGATTTTTAATAGTTTTGTTGCAAATTATTTAAATCCACAATTTTTTCTGTGAAATATAGTTTTTGACTTTTAGCATAACTAAAAGTAATACTTTCTTAAAATATTTTGCACGTATTTTTCACAAATACACATTAGACCATTTGAATACAAGTACAATATAAGTTCATTACTGCTATCCATTAGAATTATCTGTCCTGATGTATATAAAATAATTGCCCGAAATTTTTTCTTTTTTAAACAATGACGCTACAATGATGTGCTCAATTTTCTCTCATTAGCTTAAATTTTTCAGTTAAGATCTATTAAATTATGTTCAAAGAAAGAAATAGTTCTTCATATTTGACAGCATTTAGTTTTTATTAGAAATAAACAATTTTATAGTGAAATTAATTATATTCTTTATATGAAAAAATCACAGCAAAAAACATTTTCAAAATGTTTTAATCAGATAATAAATCATAGCGTTAACTAGAATATTTACAGGCCCATATTCGCTGTATTGAAAATATTTGCTTCACATTTTTTGTCATATTTGATTTTCACACAGTAAAGGATTTTTAACCCAGCTAACATATTAATTATGTGTTTTTCAAAAAGAGCAACAAAGAAACTTTTCAAACACAACTACACATTATTCATTTTGGAAAATTTTAGCTATTAAAAAGTAAGTGAGAAAGAAATGAAAGCTTGTAATATTTTCTCATACAAATTTTCTATTCACTTGATATGCATTTAGCATAACCTTATAACAGAAAAGGAATTTTACTGCCTTTTTCTAAACAAAAATATGGAATAATGCACTAAAACAATTTTTAAATTATTTTTAAAATAATATGTGTTGTGGTGCACGAATAAAACACGAAATAAAATACGTATGATTTTCTTAATTTATTTTATAAAATTAATACTTGTGTGAAGTTCTGTTAACATGTTATTTTATAACATGTTATCATAATTTATTTTAATTTTTAAAAACATGTTATTTTGTAACATGTTAACAGATTGTATTATGTAACTGTTATTTTAGTACAGATAGCGATAGAAGATATGAAATTGATTATAATATGTCTATTACAGTTATTCTTTTATTTTGTCACATTAGTAATTTATGTTTATTGCTCAGAAATGCATTCATAAATAAGCAAAAATCATTATTGCCTTGATGAATAAGGAATATGTTTGATTTTTACAAACTTTAAATCTTGTAACATACTTACATTAAATTGACAGTTTAGAGTGATTTCACCATGTATTTGGTAATAAACTAATTCATTAATTAAAGTTTCTTCAAATTTACAATAAAATTTTTTGTGAAGGAAATATTTTCTTTCATAGGAAATAATTTCAAACTCTGAACTGTATTATCCAGAATTTTATTTTAACAATTGTAAATCTCTTTAAAGAATATCAAATAGTTTTTAATTGACATTAAACTAATGTTATTGCTTACAATGAAGAAACGGAAGAAAAAAGCTATGATCTAAAAACTTTATAATACTCGTATTTTCGAAGCATGAAGACCGACTTGCATATAAATCAATTCTTTCTAAAACACTTAAAAAATAATAAAAATTCGCAACTTCCACGTTTCTTACAAATTAGTTTCTTCAAATGTTAATACAAATACAATTGGAAAATAAAACAAAACCTTCCACTTTCGATTTCGGGATTTGCCTTTCGGAAACCTTCAACGCACGAGTTCCTCTCTTCACATCACTTCACAGAAAATAATCGTCTCTCGATCGTTTGCGAAGAAGAAAAAAAGAAGCAAATAAATTTAACAAATGCGTTCCAATTCGAATCGAATAAAACTACAATGTCCGGTAATTTACCGAGGTGAAAGCGCTATTTCTTTTAAGAAAATTCCGGTATTGTCCAGAAGAGATGATGGCGATAAACTCATAAATTTATAGCTCAACTCTTCGAAGTCGCGTGAATCTTTGAAAGGAAGCGTATCTTTAGAAACATATTGTGTTCCTTTTCACCGCCATATTTGTTCCCACTGTACACTGCGGTAGCTAATAGGAACCCAGAAACATCCAGCAGATTATTTTCCACTCCTCTATTCTTGATAATAGTGCACCGTCTCAATGTATTTGAACGTCTTTTCTTTTTCTACTCGGTTTCGCTTGAGGAATTGCATTAAAAGATTAGCTTCATACATTCCGACATCTTTGGTCATTGTTTTATTTAAATGTTTATATTTTCGACATTTATGATTTATTTAAAAAATTACACAATGTTTTGTGAACCAAATAATATTTACTGCAATTAAAATAAACATGATAATTTATATTTTGTATAAATTAACACAAATATACTTCATTAATTCCTTACAACCATTCCAGTCGAATCAATTTCTGATATTATTGTATGGTTATTGATGTTAGAATAAATAAATTAACTTAATTTGTCTAGCCTATAAAATTACGAACAGATAGTATTACATAGCTGTATAACATAAATAAAAATTTTATTCTAAATTAGGGAATATATTTTCATGAGAAATACGAAATATGTCGCATTTATATATAACAACTAATAATTTTTAATCCTAAAAATACAATATTAGGGGCATTTAATGTTGCATGATCAAATTATCTAAAATATTATTCATTTCTAACTTGCAGTTCATTTAAGAAAAATAATAAATCATTGATAAAAAAATATTTTAAGTTCACGTTTTTAATGGTGCATTAAGCACAATGACTTTACCATCTGATAATAAAGAGATTAAATTAAAACCAAAAATTTACATCTTATTAATAATTTAACTGTCAAAATGTTTCTCGCTTCTACAGTAACTGGCTAAATCTTTTTTTTTTTTTTTTTTAATTTCTGATGGCGGACATTTTTGAGCAATAGCCCATTTGCCGCAACAAGGCCGGAAACTGCTACTCATTTTATCGTTACCCGATATTCACCAGTGAACCAAGTCACGGAGGTACGAGTAGCATCACCCACGCAACACCACTACAAACCCGTTTATAGGGCGGGCCACATTCAGCCATCATCTGAGGAAAGGACAAGAAACACAGGGGAGATCAAGAGAAAGTACATCCATGCCCGAGCCGGGATTCGAACGCAGGTGAACCACATCCGTAGTCAGTTACGCTAACCACTAGATAGGTTGAGCGGCTACTGGCTAAATCTTGAAAAACCAATTCAAAAGTATCAAACTATTGATTATATTATTGTTGCACCAGCTTGCTTCCGTATCCCTATACCTGAGTTGGGTTCCACCAGTTAGATGGATGTAGCCGGGTGGGAGTTTTAGTAATTTATAAGCACTGACCAATCAGAAGACTCCAGAATACATGACCTGCTCTTTTAAGAGATATCATTTTACTTGGAGGACATTGGGACCACGACATATTTAATATGCTTTAGAGGCTTTAGTAAGTATAATGGATCTTCGGTTAAGCCGGGATTCGAACTCACTACTCTCTGGTAACGAGGACGATGCCATAACCAACCAGGCCACCGCAACACTCTCGAGAACTTGGTTGCTGTTGGACCAGCATGCTTCCCTATGTCTAGCCCTGAGATATCAATAATATGAAGTAAAAAAAAACTGGTATTTGAGAATTAAATTTAAGAAATTTCAATAATATTGGATTAATAACAATGCATTTAGAAACAGTGAATGTAACATTTGCATTGATTTTTTAAATACATATATCAGTGTTATAAAGTGAATTTTTCTCTAAAATATGTGAAAATCTGCTCACTGAGTTCTAAATCTGCGTTCAAGGTGTTTGCATTTCCTGAAATTTTTGTTAAAAATTTAAATCCTAATAATTGGATTACAATAAACTTAAAATTAATACTGAATGTCTATAATATTTTGTGCAGAGATAAAAATTGATAAAATCATTAAATTGAATAATTTATATATAAGACCCTAATAAATTATATTAATGCATTAATTTCTACATGCTGTAATAAAAAAATTACATATATTGTGTAAAACATTGCAACATAAATTTTTAAAAAATATAATATTTAAGCCAATATGAAACATATAACAATATATATATATATATATATATATATATATATTATATCACTATAATATTAATATTTCTTTTATGAAAGCCGTTTATTAAATCTGAGCATACTTATATAAAATTAAATTATTGTTACTTAGAGAAAGAGAAGTCAGTTACTAAAATAGTCAGTTACTGATAAATTTTTAAAGGAAATAATGTTATCGAGATTTCAATTGGTGAAAAAATGTCGGCCATTTAAACTTAAATCAACAAATATTGTTATAATAAAATAAAGAGAAAAGCAAGATTACAAACATCAATGAATAAAAACTTTTTTCATTTATTTTCACGCTTGTATAATCAATGTCAGATTGTTAGGTTAGACTATACTTTAGGGTGCCTCTTTGATTCTAGTCAAGTTGTGATCGCGATAGATCGCAAAGCTGGGCAAAACCCAATCGTATTTTGATTGCAAAAAAGCAATTGATGGTTCTGTGCCAACAAAAATCGCCAATAAAATCGATAGCCAAACAAAAATCGCCACGTTTGCCAAGGGGGCACACTCTAAAATATAATTTTACCGTTGATCAATGTATTGAAGAACATATCACCACATTTTTAAAGGCAGTTCTATCAATTAGAATTATTGAAACTTGTTGAATATTGCCTTTCATTTCCATTTCATTAGTCACGTGTTTTCATACACGCGATTTTTAAGAGTAAATCATAATTCAAAGCGGCTCAGAACTGTCGATCTGGTTGTCCAGACATCCAGGAAAATATATATGATAATAACCTTCTAGGAAATGTGCTTAAATCACATATTTCAACTTATTTCTACTGCACAAACAACCGTATGAACTTTGACTATATCAGGAATAAGCACTGTGATGGTTAAACAGTCAGTTGCCACAATTCTGTAACAAAATAATCTGACGTTTATCGTTAATCTTAACCGTACTTATAACAAATTCATTTGATAAGTTTTTCGAAGAAGTAGGCCTAAAGTGAAACATCAATTGAAACCTTGAATTATCCTAATTTATAATATTCTATGTCAAATTAAAAATTTTGGTTTATCGTTTTTAGATTTTGAAAATCCTACGGACGTTACGTTATTTTTTAATGTTTAACCATACCTATTGCACTGTAATCGGATCGAACAGGAATGGTGCCAAAAATATCTCCAAGTTTGCCAAAGGGCACCCTAAAGTATAGTTTTACCTAGATTTCTTCTTATAAAAAGTTATGTTTATGAACTCATTTATAGAAAGCATATGAGTTTCTTGTTGATTATTTCAGCCATTGATGCATGGGCCATTATCAAAACATTAAATATCATTCTGATCAATTAATTTTGCTTTCATAAATGATATTTGATGACAATAGACACTTTAGTAATCTATCAACATTTGCTGACGATTTTTGCAATGAAACGCCATCTGTTAACAAAATTTCAAACCATTTTTATTGCTCCTTAAACTCATGATTGATCTCACTCATATAGAAGCTTTATTCAAATCGTTTTTAAAAATATCGTCATCTGAATCCGTCAACTAGCAACAACGTTCGTTTTACTAGCTATACATATTGGCCAAAATAATGAATCATGCGAATAAATTACCGAATGGACCAAAATTACTTCTAAAACAAAACTGAAAATAAAATTTAATCTGATTTTTTAATGTACCTATTGAAAACTTTTTAAAACGTTATTTTTAAACTTATGTGTAAAATCATAACATGTATGAAATAAAAAATAACGCGCCATCTTTTTACATGCAATTTTAAAAAAAAGATTTCGAAGACATATTAAGAAAAAAGTTCTATGAGCAAACTCATTGCATATATATGATTTTGGCGCAATTTAATTTTTATGAGATATGAATTATCTTATTGATATTGCTTATAAATCTATATTGATTTGTTTTTATCAATTAAAATTACTTTTCCCAGGAAATTACAGTGAATTCGATAAAAAATTATATATATAAACTAAATTATTAAATAAATGTCTGTTATCATTTCATTTTATAAAGATTTAATTATTACTTCTGAATTCAAATTATTTCTTTGAGGTTTTTTCATTTAAATTGCACCAAATATTTTTCTTATAACATATTAGGTTGCGGAAAAAGAAATCCATTATTTTTACGTGAACTTTATGTAACTTCTTTTGGATTTACTTTGTAAAAAGGTTTAAGACAGTTTTCATGTAGATTTTTAGGTCTTGTGCGAAGTTACGACTGCTGACATGCTGTCAAGTTTGATAATTTTTGATATTTTATAGACATTCTCGACGATGTTGTGTACATGCGAGGTGCATCTTTAGCATCCAAATACCCAAACGGAATCGACGAAACCAAAATTGTACGTAACTAGTTGTTACAGTCTTATATAGGACGATAAACACCTTTCACAATTTTAGCCACCCGGCTATCTTTTTCGCCGTTACAAGAGAAAAACGAAAATGCATCGAATTTTCTGTTTGTTGTCTTCCATTTTTAAAACCTTGTACTCGTTACTGAATTAATCAAACAAAAAACCGCAAGAGGATATTTTAGCGTTAAATGTCATCTTTCCAACGAGCATAAATCTGAAATTGTTTGATGGATACCTCACAAGATATCGATCACTACAGACGTCTACCGAAAAAAATAATGGATTACTTTTCCCCCAAACTAATATTTTCTTATAACATACTATTTGTGTTCAATTGTGACCCAAAATGGCGGAGTTTTATGAGAACAAACAAAAATGGCTGTGACAGAAAAAGTTTGAGATTCCAAATCCCGATAATCACAAAGATCTTGTGATACCGAAGAATGGGCGGAGGGAAATCAAGTTAACACAAGAGAAGGGATTGGGACATTAAAACAGCTGCACTTTCGTAATTTATTTTTTTCACAACTGATCATTTTATTTCATTGTTGTATCCCCTGCCCACGAATCTATTAGCACAAAAGATCTTTTTTTTTTTTATCAATGGCTCATCATGCTATAGGTGTGTGTGTTTTTTCTCCCTTCGCAACCGTCCTTTGTTTCATACACGTTGTATTTTTGTACCTCGTTTTGTCCCCGTTCTCAGACGTTATCATTCTAATCGCCCTCGTCACTCTTCAATAAAGATTTTAGCACACAAACTGTGTGGTAAATTTAGTGAAAAGGTTCTGCTAAAAATACTGATCCTTTCAATTCTAAAAGCGTTGTTTGACCATTTATTTTTACGTGAAAATAAAAAAGACCCATTAATGAAAATTTAGATAGATTTACTTTTAATTCTTTATTTACTATTTTACTTTGTATTCATATTTGCGTTTGCTTAATAGTGTATTTATATTTTGTGCTAGAAAACTTTCTCTTTCAGATATATTGTGGTTGCTGTTTCAAAAATTATTCTGAAGTATTAACCTATAACTTTGACTCTTACTAAAATCAGTAATAAAAATTTTCTCATTAGATCAAAGACTATTAAGTAATATACAAGTAATAGCAAAGCATACATTTGATTTATTTTGGTACATTGTAATTGTATATGCTGATAATATATAACCAATTTTGTGGGCTATATATTTGTCAAACAGTGTAACAATTGAACCATTCGCATCTTTCAAGTAAGGAAATAAGATAGCTTTTAAATAACATTTTATATTATAACCAAAGTTATAAAGTATTAAAATTTATTATAAGTACGAGTTTACAAGAAGACTGAAGGTTTAGTCGTACAGCTTCACGCTTCCAAGTAGGTCCGAAAAGTTTTATCCGAGGTTGGGCAATCTATACTCATACTTCCATCTTTTCATTGGATCGATAAAACTGAGTACCAAGCATGCTTGAGAACTAAACGCTGAGAATTTCGAATTATGCTGATTGCTTAACCGGGACTTTGCATCTCCTGAACTTGAAAATAAGTCACCACTTCGCACATCAGGTCATGAAAATAGTGAGGACACTGTAGGCCTTGGCCTACTAGCGGAAACTGTCATGTCACTGAGTTTAGTTTTTAACGAATTTACAAGTATAATTGTTAAATACCAGAACACAAAAGAAGTATACATATCTTGTTCATTAAACTTATTTTATTATAGTTTTATTTAACAGTTAATTCAGCTTTTTACATCTCTTTCCTTGGGAAATGACAGTTGAAAAAATATTTACCAATTTCTAAAATCTATCACTTTCAGTCTGTGATACCTGAAATTATGGAATAAAAATCTGATAAATATAAATTTTACACATTGAAAAATAATAAAAATTTAACTCTTAAATATTTTTTCTCTAAAGATAAAATATCATCAATTAGATCATGTCTGACATTTTTAATATTTCTAAAAGCAATTCAATACAAATAAAATGTCGGCCAAATACTCGAGTAAATTGTGTTTTGATGTGCGTGAATCAAAAATTATATTACAGTGAAACCATAACTCCGGTAAATTATTATCATACTGTAACTTTCATATTTTTTTAACTCTTTTAATGTGACTTGTTACAGAAAATTTTGCTGTCGACGTGTAAAATATTATAAATAAAAGGTAAATTTATGTTGAAAACGATTTTTATTTTGGCTTATTAAGACTAAGAACTCTAAAATGAGTAAATTGTACACACTGTACTCCAATGCGATAGCCATATTTTTAAAAAAAATTCACCCTGGAATTATCTTTTAAAAATAAATTGACACATTTTTAATTTTAAAGACACAAAACTATTGCCAAAATGCACATTTGCTTATTTGTTTTATTTTTTTTTTTATTTTTTTAAGAACGTAAAATTTCAGACCTGATTGGTTCATTGCTTTTAAGAGAAGGAATTGCATCTAGAATAATCTCTTCGCTTAATTCTTCTTCTTTCTGTGCACGTGTTTCTTTTGCTTAATTATTTTAGAGTGCTTCATTAATCAAATTTAAAGTAAATTATAATTGCGCTTTTAAAAAGAAATTATAACGTTGAATGCTTACTCCGATATTTCCTGTAAATGGCGAACATCATTCCGAGGATAATAGCCATGAATATTCCCATGAAGAAACCATAACCTATTTTCCATGAAGACTTATCTAAATTGGTTAAAAAAAAGTTCTATCAATTTTACAATCATTTGATTACATTAAATTTAGCAAATACTTATGAAAGTTTCAATTAGGGTTTTCTTTTACTCTTGCAAATGTTGAAGTTTAACAAAGAATTAATGCTGAATTCTGCTGGTGTACTAAATAGATATTAAAATAAATACATTTCATTAACTTGAGTAAATTTTTAAATTTAACAAGTGAAATTAACAAGTACTGCTTATGTAATATTAATTATAATCATCAATATCAGTACATTTGTTATCTTGATCGACAGCATAGTACCAAAAATGTCACTATCTTATGCAAAACTTAATTAAAATTTCTTATAGACAACTTAGCAAAAAAGTTTTATAATTTTCAAACTATAATATAAACGAACTAATAACAGAACAACAGCGACAACAACACTAATACATAACAAGAAGTGAGTAGATATTGTCATGGAAATTGTTTTGTTGCGCCTAGCGCCATCTACCCTAAGTTTTACAGGGAAGGTAGCTGTAATTATAACCACTATAGTTTTTATATAATTTAAGGCCTTTTAATACTCATACATGGTATTTAAGAAATTTAAAAAAGTTCGCAGTTTCGTACAAAGGTCTATAAAATGTTTTGAATCTTTACAAAAATTCCTTTTTACATTAAAAATACTGAGAAAATTTCGATATTCTAATTTCTTGATCGACTAAAAAGAAACTATATAAACAGTTAAACAAAAACTGGATAAGAATTGACTACAAAAATGAAATACTTAAATAGGATAAATATTAAAATATATGTTTATTACTAACAGAGAAAAATAATAATAAATTTTAAGTTTAAATAATTATAAAATCATTAATTTTAATTAAGTTAAAACAAGCCTTATAGTATTTTATTGTTCTTAAAATTGATAAACTTTTTGGAATTTATAAGTTTAAAAAAAAAATTGGACAAAAATCAGCATACTTTCACATGTTATCATGTAATTTTCACCACCTCGTGTTAGATAACCTTCTTCACAGATACATGCGAAACTTCCTACAGTATTCAAGCATATCGTATTTGGATTCGAACAAGTGTTGGATTCCAGACATTCATTGATATCTAGTGATAAATTATAGATAGTTTAAAACAAATAAAAAAAATTCAAATTAAAGCTTTCAAAGTCTGTGAATTATCACAATATCTAAAGAGGTTATTTTAATAATTTATTTGGTTTTTAAATGGTGCTATATTAAAAAGTAGGAAAAGAGCGAGAAACTAATTTATGCAAATAATAAATTTTGTAAGTTATGTTTTAATTAATATATAACTTAACTCCATAGTTTGAAAATCGTTTATATGTATTTATTTCATTGATATAAGCTTTATAATATCAGAAGTGAAAATGTGCTTTAGGTCCCCTACTTGGCGCGTTTTCAAAATCGCCGATGCCATGGCGAAAATTCTACCACTATTTATTTCATAGTGAAACTTAATTAACGACCTATGAAAAGGCTAAAACAAAAGAGTAATTAATGAGCATGAGCGAAAAAGCACATCAAATTAGCAAGTTGGCGAAGTAGGAGACCTAAAGCGCAATTTAACCATATCAGATACTTCTTCAGAAATGCCTTCAGTGTGAAAATCAAAACTCGGAAAATTTTTAGTGTTTATAACTAAATAATATAACTACTCCAAAATCACATTAGAAATGAAATTGAATTATTAGAGAAGAAAAAACTTTTTCCGACAAGTTAATCTCGAGATGTATGCAACTAAATAATTTAAGCGAAAAATCATTTTCAATAATAAAATATTCGTATTTCACAATAAATTTATTTTTGACTTAAGCGGCATGGAAAATTGTGCCCATTTTTAAGGCTGCTTATGGCAAAATATATCAGCTTTGCTTCTTTGATGGGTTAAACGGTAAGTTTTCTGTCTCAGATATGAATGTTAGTAGACATTCATAAGCTGTAAGTATCAGTCAAATTAGCTCCCATATGCATATAATGATAATAAAGTAATAAGTCAATTAATTTAATAAAATATTTGAATAGTCCTATAGCAAATAATTGGGCAAAAAATCTCTTGTTAAATATTCATTCTTAATTTACTCGATCCCATATCAATATTTCCCTAATAAGGCATTATAAAAATACTTCAAAGAATATCAACAGA
Organism: Latrodectus geometricus; assembly: GCA_026290005.1. Classification (NCBI taxonomy): domain Eukaryota; kingdom Metazoa; phylum Arthropoda; class Arachnida; order Araneae; family Theridiidae; genus Latrodectus; species Latrodectus geometricus. The sequence continues at coordinate 161,357 of JAPDSC010125274.1, read as the reverse complement.
AATTATTTCTAAATATATGTTTAAGGGCTTACAAATGTTAAATGGTATTTTATCCCTAGCATACAGGTTTCATTAACGTTAATTGTTAAGAATTTGCCCTCCTTAAAATTTATATTTTACTTTAAACGGAAAATCATTGATGGTTGTCTTATAATTTATTTGACCGTTCATGAAGTCAAAATATCAAATTTGTCTATTCATTTCGTAATGAAAGTAAAATGAAACTTTTTGTTAATATTATAAATGATCAAAGTTCCTTCTGTGTTTATATGGATATACCTTCACAAATCATCACACCATTTGAGCTTGATCTTCTGAAACCGTCTTTACAAACGCATCTGTAACTTCCTTGCGTATTAATGCATCTCATATTTGCAGGACAAACTGATGAATTTTGACATTCATCTATATCTGTAAAAAAATAAGTAACATTTCTTAATAAAAATTTCTATAATATCATTACACAGTAATATTGGAAATAGTTATAAGATTATTTTAAAGATGTAATAACTAATTAAAACGAGGCCTTTATAAAAAGTGAATGCTTTTTCACAAACATACACTAAATATTTTTTAATTGAAAGTAGTCAGGTGTAGTCATAAAATTTTGAATCTGAGTAAATTCTTAACTTCGGCGTAATTGTAAAAAGATTATATTTTATCATAATCAAACATATTTTTATTATACTTTAAAAGTACGTTTTACTTGTTATAAACAATAAATACTAAGAATCCATCTGGAGTTTTGGGAGCTTAGCTGCCAGCTGAATGATGTTCTGGTCTTTGGTTCAGCTCTCCGTGGGTTTGATTCCCCCTGCTCCACTTTTTCAACTGAACCGCTATTTAGTGTGGAGTCTGACTTTTTTAGTACACACATGCCATAGGTACTCGTTTATAGGGTAGGCAACCATTTATACAAGGAAAGGACAAAGACTGGAGAAAGAGAAAATACATCCATGCTCAAACCGACATTCAAGCCCTGGACCTCCCTATCCGCAGTCAAGCACGATGACCACTACATAGGGTGAGCGGCAATTAACTTCTTTATTTATAAAATATGTTAAATTTTATGTGTATGATGTTATGTGTTATGTAATATTGAAAAATATTGTGTATGAAAATGCACAATTCATACACAATATTTTTCAATATTATAAAACAACAAAAATTTAGAGAGTTTTGAGAGTTCTCCTGACTAGACTTCTAAGTTTAACTTTCAATAACTAAAATTGCTCAAGTTCAAATTCTGGTTTGATTGGCTCATAAATAATAGCATATATTCTTAAAAATTAAAGTTTTCAATATAAAAAAAAAACTATTTTACATTTAGCGGTTTGCTTGCATTGTAAAATGAAGTTATAATATATCAATAGAACAGTAGTATGGCTGAGATAAATATCAATGTCTCACCAAAGCATAATCCGTTTTCCACTTGAAACCCTGGAGAACATTCACACGTTTTCGTACTATTGATGAAAGAACAGTTAGAATTTTCTCCACAATAGCAATCTACAAAATAAATGTTTCTGAGTTATGAACTTCCATTTAATTATTATCTTTAAAATATTATTCTTTGCATTTTCCTTCATATCATATTTTAAATAGAATATTAAGCAGTTATTGTAAGTAATTAACAAAATTCTCTTAATGAATGACAGATTTTCTTAAGTAATATGTTTCATTTAAATTTTAGAAGTGCTATACAGTTAGTCAAGCAATTACATATATATTTATAGTATTCATACAAACTATTTTAAGTAAAATTGCATAATATCACTCTGATATAAATATTTTAATGTTTAAAATAGACAGTAACTTTACTTTTCATGGAAAGGTAAAGTAAGTATTCTGTAAAATAGTTCATTTTTCGCTAAAATGAACAAAAACTTTATACTTTATAAAATTAAGTGAGTTTAAGTAAGTAGAACTGTTTTAAGTAGACTAAATACTGTAATTTTATTAAAACAAAATAACATTCCTTACAATTCATATCGATGCATTTGCCATCAGTTTCCATGTACCCAGTTTTACAATTGCATTTCACTTTTTCCCCAGCATGGTTATATTCACATGTTCCATAATCTCCACAATCACAACCTAAAATAATAAAGTAATTTATTTATACCTTATTTTGTTTCATAAATAATTTATGATATTTTTTTTATTTTAAAAAAATGTTGTTATACAGTGACATGGCTTCTAGGATTTACGGAAATATATGTTTAGTAAAATTATGTGTGAAATTTAATGTTTTAAAAAATTTTCCCTTTAGACATAACAACAAATATTAATCATAATACAAAAGTATAATAAGAATAATACAGATAATAGTAGCATTTTATAGGAAGGTATATAAATTAACGTAAATTTAAATTCATTTGTAAGTCATGACAATACATGTGGTTAATGGAGTGTAATTAGTGTGGCTGTTTTCGTGTCAGTTAGAAATCGCTCACAGAGTCACTTCGAAGGGCATGTCAAAAGATAGTAGCAACTGTTTTAGGGTTTGATTGTCACCTACATGCAATTAAGAAGGTAAACTATTAACATTATTTTACAGACGAGAGGGAGCAGTCAGCAGATAAGGAAAGAAATTGAAAGTATGCATTACAGGACGAAAAATGATTTTGCTTTTTGAAGTTCCCAGGACAAGTATGGTATGTGGTATTGATGATCTATCATCTGAAATGTCTCTGGACATATCAGAATTCGATAAATGAGTAATTTAGTCGACCGTTTTGTACAAATGAATACAGATTTAGTCTGATTATCATTTATAGAAGCATACTCATTTAGAAAGAATGATGAACATATAATATCTTCTTTAACATCAGCAAAAAAGACTTTTTTAGAGATAGAGGAGTTTTTTAGATCAGTGTTATATTTGATATCTATATTAAATTTCAATTTTTAAAAGGTGGAATTCAATCACTAATGGAGACTATTGTATTTTACACTTCTTAACATGCCTCATATTAGATTACTATAGTTCTCAATTCTTCTTGGACGGCAGAGTTTCACAATGGCTGTTGCAGAACTGGTGAAAAATAAAAATATTCAACACATAGATTAAATTTCTTTTTGCCTGCCGCGGTGGCCTGGTTAGTTAGGGCGTCATTCTCGTTACCAAAAAAAAGATGAGTTCTTATACCAGTTTAGACGAAAATCCGTGATGTTCATTAATGGGGCACGTAAAATATGTCGGCTCGCAATGTCTTCCATGTTCCCATTACAAATTAATACCTCTATGGGTGTTTAAAACCAGGCTTTAGGTTCTCACTAGTTTTAATCTCTAAATTGGAATATTCAGAGTGTGCTGCCATCTATGAGGTAAAAGTCGTACTTCCACTTTCATATAAGGGTGCTCAATTTAAAAAAAAAAAAAAAAAAAAAAAAAAAAAAAAAAAAAAAAAAAAACGGAAGACGCTCTCTCTCAGACATCATTCGCCTTCTGACGGGCGGGCTTGACGTTGCCAAGTGTCATCAGAAACAATAACTTTTTTCATATTCTAATGTCTTGCAAATATTACAATATTATTTGTATTCGTTTTAAACATTTTTGTATAACATTGATTTAAAAATAATCATCTTGTTTTTAAATTTTCCACACCAGTGTATTTTATATTGCCATTCTGTTATAAAATAATTAAAAAATGAAAACTATAGTAGGAATCTTAAAAAGAAAACAATATTCTGAATAATGCTCAAAAAATATCGTAATTTGAAAAAATCAAAATGCTCTTTTGAAATTAACATGACTTATCTATACAATGATGCTTGAAATTATTAGCTGTAAAAGTTTTAAAATAGGATCTTTATTGAATGGTAATAAAGTTTAATGTTCGAACATGTAATCGAAAGCAGAAGTTTAATTGATCTGGTGGACATATTATAAGTCCTTCAAGGAAATCCAAGGTTACATATGGCGTAAACATTTGCTAAGGTGTCTGATATTTAAATAATGACCCTATCGCTTATATTATTGCTCTTAAAATTTTAATTAATAGAATGATTCTCGTATGTCTAAGCAGCAAATTAGGGATATATTTAGATAGGTAGAGTTATTCTTAAATATAAATAAATACATAATAGGTTATCAAATTATTTTAATCTGCCATCATATTGTTTATCACTCATTAAATCAAATTATCAATCATTTAAATTTCCCTCACTATTCAAATTATTTATCACATTCAGGCATAAATTAATGTATTTACATAAAACTTTATATATACTTTTCAAAGAAGAGTGGTATCAAATTATTTTAATTAAGGTTTACACTGATATTTCGATTATTAACAGTTTGACAAAAACTCAATTCTCAATTCAGTTTATTGAACTGAGTTTCATGACATTATTTACTGTAAATGTGTTGGTTTAAAATGTTCTTTTTATTCCTTTTAGGTAATGAAATAATAGGAAATTTTTAATGACTCAAATATACCTTATGATATAATCTTAAGAATTCATAACTTGTCTTTAGAACTGAAATAAATAATAACAGAAGGTCATGCTGACAAATGCATTCTTTTAGGATTTTCAACTTAATAACTTTCAGGGGAAAATAAAAAGGATGTTATAAACATCATTAAACATTACTATTGTGATATTTATATTGAGTAACTAGAAGAAATATCTAAAAATCAATTTAAAATATAACAACACAAATAAAGTAACGCGAATTGCACCTTAATGTATTATTTTACTTCATTAAACATTAGAGAAATAAGAAATTACTTAAACTGAAAAAGCATTAAAGATTTTATTTTATAGATGGCACAGTTTATACCTCTAATCTTTCTTATATAATATCAAATCTATTTGTTTTAGTAGTAAAATAGTTTTGTTTGAATAAAACCTTTTTTTTTTAATTCTACAAGATTAATTTAATCTAGCTATGATTCTGCTGAGGTATTTCAAAGAATGTACTAGAATTTACCTTCTATCAATTATCGAATGTACCTTCTATCCTTACTATAATGTACCATCTATCAATGGAAGAATGTACCTTCTATCAATGTTAGAATGCCCTTTCTATCAATACTGCAATGTACTTTCTATCAATGGTAGAATGTACTTCTATCCATACTAGAATGTACCTTCTATCAATACTAGAATGTACTTTCTATCAATGGTAGAATGTACCTTCTATCCATATTAGAATGCACTTTCTATCAATATTAGAATTTACCTTCTCTCTTTACAAAGATGTATCTTATATCTATGCTACAATGCACCTTTCATCAATACTATAATGTAGCTTCTATCCATATAGAATGTATCTTCTATCAATTATTGAATGTACCTTCTATCCATACTATAATGTACCTTCTATAAATGGTAGAATGTACCTTCTATCAATGTTAGAATGCCCCTTCTATCAATACTAAAATGTACTTTCTATCAATGGTAGAATGTACCTTCTATCAATACTAGAATGTACCTTCTTTCAATTAAAAGATATATTTTATATCTATGCTACAATGCACCTTTCATCAATACTATATTGTAGTTTCTTTCCATATAGAATGTATCTTCTATCCATACTATAATGTACCTTCTATTAATGTTAGAATGCACCTTCTATCAACTAGAATGTACTCTCTATCAATACTGTAATGTAGTTTCTATCCATATAGAATGTACCATCTATCAATACTAGAATGTACCTTCTATTAATGATAGAATGTACCTTCTAACACTGATCAAAATAAGAGTGAAGAGAAATGAGCCCTCTTTTTTAAGAAATGACAAACAAATAAAAATTTAAATAAATTTTCATAGATTCTCAGGCAATTGAAAGAAAATCTCTTCTAAAATCAAATGGTAAAGAAACCTGAGTTCCAAGAATCAACTAAAAAAAATTTTTCAAAGTAAGATAATAATAAAATGAGTCAAAAAAACCAATTGGACTTAGTTGTGAAATGAGAAAATATAATCATTTTGAACTGTAAAATATCGCTTACTTTTGCATTCACCATCAAATTCTGAAAATCCTTTGTTACATATGCACTTTTTCTCGTTATTTTCGAACTTGCATTTGCCTAAAAAGCAACTGCATCCTGAAAATTAAAATAAATTAATCATCAATATAAATCATTTACTATTTCAGAAATTATTAAATAGGGAAGGGACTTCTAATTATTTTGAAAATCTTTTCATCTGAACTATATATAGTTGGTTTTCTATTTGGTATAAAAAAACTCTCTCTTATATCGTTCTTTAATTATAAGAACTATTATTTTGTTCTAATTAAATAATACTTATTTTCTTACTTTCGCATGTATCTTTATTTTGTTCATAACCATATTTACAGATGCATTTTGTATTTCCATCCAAATCAAATTCACATGCCACAGCATTTTTACCACAGTTGCAATCTAAGAAAGTAAAACTCAGTTAAAATATTTTCCCTTGACATGAAAATATAATTTGGTAAATTTACATAACATTTATTATCCCCGTATACTAATTTTAATTAGTTTTGAATGTTTATGATGATTAATTTTTTTACCAATTTGTTTGTTGTAAAATACAAATACTTAAAAACATTTTCTCCTTAAAATTTTCATAAAATATTGCATTTAATGATTTTTCTTCCTTTAAATTTTTTTTCAGCTTGTTTCTTTAAAACAAATATAAGTATCATAACTTTTAAAACAAAGGAATTTTTTCTTATTTAATTTTATTAAATAAAAGTATGTTACAGTTATTCTTTGATTTTTTTTTTGATATCAGAGTAAAATAAGATAAACTTAATTATATATATTAAAATAGATTAGTTAGTTTAGATGGGAATTACTGTCTAGAATTCAGAGTGAAAGTTCACGTATTTGATAATTTGAGCTCTACGAATTTTGCTCTACTGTCATCATCATCAGCACGACAGACCTTTGTGGACCTGGGCCTTCCTCAGAAGTTTTTCCCACTCTGCCTTTCTCTCAGCAATTGATCTTCAATTCTTTACTTTCCGGATGGCTATGTCCTCATCCACACAGTCTTTCCATCTCTTTTTGGGCCTTCCTCTTGGTCTTTTATTACATTAAAAACTTTTATTACTGTTCGTTCTGGACTCATTTATAGGCCTTACTTTTATTTTCATTGACCTTTCTGCTCTCTTCAGCAAACCAGTCAGTTCTTATGATCTTTTTTTCTTTCATGATATATATATATATATATACTTACTAAAAACCGTTGCCATTTACTTAATTTCGCAAAGAATATTACTTATTTATAAAAGCGGTGTTTAGATATAGTAAAGAGACTTGCACTATTGAATAAACACCCTGGTTTGAAAATATGTAGCCCTTTTTACCTCAAGAAATAAAATATAGAAGGAAATAACATAGAAAGCTGTAAGGCATCATTGATTTAATAAGAAAAAGCATTTTGTGGACATTACTGCAAAGAATGGAAAGGTTAAAGCATACATTTGTTTGCTTTTTTCGTGATTTCCTACACTGTGACGAGAAAAAATGATCCTAGGAAGGAAAAATAACTAGTTATAACAAAATACTTTTATTTGATATGTTCAAATAGCTCACCATCAGCAGCAAAGCATATTTGGATGCCCGTTGAATGCAAGATTGCACAAGTTAGGGCATAAAGCTTGGTAAAATAAGTGTCTGTAATACATATTTCAAGGTCCTGAAATCTTTTTGAAAGAGTCCCATACCTGTAGTTTATGGTAATCCCATAGAAAAAAATCCTCCCAGGTGATCACGGAGAATTAACTTCAACACCATCATATCCAATTATTTGTTTCCCGAATTCTTTGACGAAGTACTGATTCACTGAATATGTCTTGTGAGCAGACACTCCTTCATTTTGAAATCATAGATTCCTGAGATTAACCAACGCAGGTTCTTAACAAAATTGAGCGTTACATCTGTGGTAATAGTAAATATTATGCATTCATTAACTTGTCATCGTAAAATATTGGCTCTATCAGCTTGTTATTTTAATTTGCACTCCAAACGTTAATAGCAAATCGTATTTCATGTTGGATGTAGATAAAACATCTAAGATTTTCTGTCGTCGTGTTATGGGTGTTTCGCCTATAGAACATGCTATTCTATAGAAAGAATGTCCATTCACGACGTATCTGCCAAGAATGTAAATTAGACGTCTAGCTGATTCATGGCAAAGTTACATTATGATTAGTGTTGCTCAACATCCCCGTCTTGTATATTTCGGTTTTTCGAGAGTGTGTGCAATTACTTCACTGAGTTGAACTTTTTATCGTAACTTAGCTTGTCTGCCAGACTGATATCGATGAAAACCTGCAGGTACAATACTGCTACTGATCTGTACAGCAAAACCATTTCACAATACTCATATTTGAAATTTCACCCCCTGACCATGAGCATAAACATACTACAACACTATGAAGGTGTGTCTCTTTTATAGTTGTCTCATATGAACAAGTGTGACATTCTTTATGTATTATTGCAGACAAATCAAACTCAAATCTCAATTTGAGTTGCTGAGACACTATTTTACATGATCTACATATTGTCTACTCTGTTACTAAAGATAATCAGTACAAGGAGACTGAAATAACTGTTCTTCACAATAGGAATCACAAGCGATACTGCTGAACCATATTGCGGTATCATCTTTTTCCCGAAAGATAATCATTCTTACTTCTATCCAAATCTGTGACATCACTGTGTAAAAAATCGCATTAAAACAAATGTGATGTTTAACCATTCAATTTTTTACATTAATGACCACAAGGTATTGTTTATCCTAAGCTAGAGATAGTCTACAATTTTGTAAAAAATTTTTATTTTCTCTCCATTTTCGCTTACTCTTATCTACTCCATTCATACTCACTTTTATCTCACTCCATTTTCGAGATAAGAATGTTAATTCCACAGTTTTCTACCAGGTGGCGCCCAAGGGGGTTTTATACAAATACGCATGACTAATTTACTGTGACAGTACAGTACTTCAGTGGTTCTCAACCTGTGGGGCGCGCCCCCCTAGGGGGGCGCGAGCACACTAATGGGGGGGGGGCGTGATCATATCCAAGAGAAAATGTTATTTAAAAAAATTGATTAAGTGACTGAAAGGAAAGAACACACACACACATACAAAACAAAATGAATTTCGACATATTTAATAATTAACTTATTAAATTAAAACAACTTACTAAATTAAAAACAAATTTAATAATTATTAGTGACTTCCTTGGGCCTGTCTTTCAGAGCAAAGTTTTTCGAAGGAGGGTTTAATATTAGAAATAGACACTCTCAGTTCTTTTTCAATATTTAGCCGAGATCTATATTTTGTCTTCAAAGAAGCCACCGCAGAAAATCCAGTTTCACAAAGGTAAGATGTTGAAAATGGTAGTACAATGCGAAATGCCCTTGCTTTTTAGTGCAGAAAACTCATCATCCACTCCTGCCCAAAATTCAAAGAGCGATTTATTACTAAATTGTCTTTTGGTTTCGCCGCTTGCCGTGAAGTCTATGAAGGTCTCTACCTTTTCGATTGAAAGTCCTTCGGGAGTATTTTGAAATGGATCCCTCACCCACTTGTAACTTGATATCAGTTTGTCGTCAGCAAGAAAGTACTTTTTAAAATTTTTTGCTAGCATTGCTAAATGATTTTCAATGGTTACAAAAACAACTTTTATATGTTGTTCTTCAGCCTTGTAAGTTTTAATACAATCATTCAAATTTGCAAACATTGTTAAGTTTTCTTGCTTTAAATTTCTGCTCCACCATTCCAATTTCCTACAAAAAGCATTAACTTTATCACTCGTATCCAATATATGTGTATTTGCTCCTTGCAATTGAAGATTCAAGTTATTTAATTCTCTAATATGTCGAGCATGTAGCTCAATTTCAACACAAATAAACTATCGCGAAAATTCTCAGCTTCCGGTCTGTTTTCCTCTTCTAGGAAAACGGCGATATCTTCTCTTAATTCATAAACACGTTGCAAAAATTTCCCTCGTGATAACCATCTTGCCTTGCAATAAAATAGTAACGCTGAATGTACTGCACCCATGTCTTTACAAAGTGCGGAAAAGATTCTTGATTTCAGGGGTCTCATTTTTATATAATTTACTACGGTTACAACCGTAGTTAACACAATATTCAAACCAGGACTCATTTCTTTGGAAGCCAAAGCTTCTCTGTGGATCATGCAATGTGTCTAGACGCACTGTGGTGATTTTTGTTTCACAAGTGCTTGAATACTTTGGAATCTTCCTGACATAGAACGAGCACCATTCGTGCATATTACGACGCAATTTTTCCATTCTATGTTTGCCTCGTTCATAAAATCATTTAAGATAGCAAATAAAGCAAGTGCTGTTGCTTTGAGTTCTATTGGTTTGCAGAAAAGTAATTCTTCTACTACTGACAAATCATCACAAAATCTAACATAGGCAATGAAATGAGCATCTTTATTACTATCTGTT
>JAPDSC010125274.1:110632-139000 GCA_026290005.1 Latrodectus geometricus | reverse complement strand
TGCAAGGATTTGATAAAAGAATGATCATGCAAATAATACTCATTGGTAACTGCAATTTTTTCACCCACTTTTGGGCTCAATCCTTTATCTGAATTGATTTCAAAACTAATCGTAAGGGATGAGATAAATTCAAAATTTGTTAGATGCTTCTAAACTTAATGCAACTTCTTTGTGACATATTTCTTATACACCGCATATCTTTATCCTAATTTCTTCATTTTTAATACTATTTTAAAGTTTTAACGAACTAATGACATCTTTCCATATATAATAATGCTTTATAAATATATTGATTGCATATATATAATATACAAGCATTTATTAAATTTTGTACAATAAAATGTATATTTATAACTATAGTACACGATATTACATTGTGTTTTGTATATTTTAGTGTATATATTTATACTTTATTATACATGCAATATAGTACATTACATGTACAATAAAAATTGTAAGTACAACATATTCTGTACAACAATGTATCAGGTAACCAAAAAGTTCTGTCACATTTATATAAGCCGAATTTCAAATGCCGCTATGTGCAACCAAAAATTAGCATAAAACTACCTTTGTTTTTTTTTCAGACAGGTGATATATAAGATTTGCCCATTAGGAAATTTTTTAAATTTTGGTTTTGTTTGTAAATCCAAAAAGAGGTTTAGTAATGAACGTTATTATAGAATATTTGTTAAATGAGTACAAATACAAACTGGGTACAAACTCTGCTGAGACATTCCGAAAAATATGCATGGCATTCAGATTCAATAATTAAAGTATCGCACAAAAGTGGGATCGCAAATTCCATTCCGGTGATGAATAACTCGAATATGCACTACGATCGGGTGTAACAGCAGATTTAAATGGTAATGAATTGAAAAGTGCTATTAAAGAGGATACTTCTCATACCTATCACGAACTTGCAATTAAACTCCACGTATCTGATGAAACTAATCTGATGGCTTCCTCAAGAACTTACCGAATACAGTAAACTTAAAGGTTATCTATTTGTTCATTACATCTTTTCAGACAGGGAAACGAATCGTTTCTGCATTATCTGTTGATGTATGATAAAAAACGAACCCAGTCACCAGCCACAAACGTTCACATCATTGGTTGTCACAGACAAATCCAATTCCGGGGACTGCAAATGTTCCCCTCCATTCCCCTAAGCTGCTACTGCTCACATTGTAGATATCAGCTGGCATTGTCCGCAATATGGCCAGACCATTTATGCTTCTGTCTACATGCAACAATTGGAACGTATGCAAGAGTTCTTGCATCAGAAATACCCAGCATTGATGAACAGGAAATAAAATGTGATTCTTGAAGGACAACGTAAGTCATACATCGCAGATGGAACTCTGAAGGTTACTGTCTTATAATGGGAACTTCTTCCGATTCGCTAGATATCTCTTCAAGTGTTTATCGTATATTCCGTGAGCTGGACAATCACATGTAAACAAGATGGTTCCGTGATTCTAAAGAAATCAAAAACCGAAGTAGCCCATATTTTGCTTCTAAAGATGAGGTATATTGTCGCAACTATATACATGGGCTTGCATCGTACTGAGGGAAGTTTGTTACATATGAGGTCACATGTCTTACCAATATTTCGTCTGAAACTTTTATGTTACATAGCGACAAAACTTTTCTGGTTACCTGATAATAAATATATTTATCTTAATAATCTAAAAACCAACTTTACAAGAGATTACAATTCTTACTTTTGCATTCTTTAGCATCATAATCAAACTTATAATCTTCTTTTTGACACTGGCAGTATGGCTTCAAATTTTTTTCGTCAAAGGAACAATTTGCCGTTTTGTCATTCTCGCATTTCAATTCACTGCAACCAGAGATAGTGTCACAAAATGCCCCACTTGTACCTGGCTTGCATATGCATACGTTGTTGAAACAAGATCCACCATTGTTGCATTTGTGGGTTTCATTGCACATTGCTAAAAATTATTCGAAATGAAAAATTGATATGTCTCTTATATACTAAAAAAAATTTTTTATAGTTATAAATTGGACTTTATTTTATATAAAAGAATATATAGGTTAAAATTTCTCAAATTTTAAATAACTAGTTTTAATTTAGTCTTATTTTAATGAAAATATTTAGAATAAAATACTATATCAAACATGCATTTGCAAAAATTTTAACAGCTTGGTTAAATTTTTTTTCAGATGTTCCTTAAAGAATATGTATGATTTCTGTGTTCAGAATTGTTTGAGAAACCAATAAAATTTAATAAGAGTAAATAAGTAATCATTATATAAGTATAATAAGAAAACATTATCAACATATTTGACAGACATTTAACACATTTGACTGAACAATAAAAGTCATTAAAAAATATTTAAAGTTCTTGGCATTTGTAAATTTATATTTATAAAAATATTATTAAATATAATTAATATTTTTCCAATAATAGGAATAAAACCCATAAAGCATTTATAAAGCATAAAGATAAATTGAGTAATAAAATCATTATTAATTAAGTAATTGCAATTGAGTTATTACAAATTGCAAATTTGTAATAACTCAATTGTTAAACTCAATTTGTAATAACTCAATTGTAAAAAGTAATTACAGTAGAATATAAATATCATAAATATTTCTCTTGGTATCTGGAAATAGGACTAGCTTTCCTAAATCATTGTAAATAAGTTTTTGGGAACAAAATAATAAATTGAATATATGTACATAGTTATTTCTTATTTTATATTAATATATTTAATACAGATTAATAAATTATTTTGTTAATATAAATGATTCTATATCTTAGACATATTAATAACTCATCTTATGGCTAAAATTTACAATAATATACAATGTTGTGATGATAAATAGAAAATTGATCATTAACAAAGTTCCGTAATATTTTAAATATATTATATGAATTTGAAAATAGCAAACATTTTACTTGATGTGAGTAATAGTTTGATATAAACAAATGTTTGCTGTTTTCAAATACAAATTTGACACTGCACCGTTGACTACCAAACAATCGAAGATTGCTGTAAGTTAATTTATTCCCTTTCAAGGCAGAGTACACATGAATAGGAGATCATCAACACATGACTGGAGTAAGTAAATCTTGTAAGCTCTCAAGCACTTACCACAACAAGTGTACAAGCAGAAATACATAACTTATAGCTCATTGTGCAAGGAAGCTGAAATCGGATCCTGATTTACCACTCAACAATGTGTGGTCTTATAACTTGGTTACCATGAACTTCAACTGATACAATCTGAATTGATACAAGTCATAAAATTTGATTCCATTCCAGAAGTTTTCTGAGTTAGGCAGGCAATTTGAAATCACAAGCTTAAAGTAATATTGAATTGTTTTCTTTGAACATAAGTTAATAATATTTTCACTAAGTGTGGGTGAGTTTTATAAATAGGCTGGTCTAAGCATCATGACTTTGGTGAACCTTAATGTTCAGTATTCATAATGTATAAAAGTAAATATCTGAGAATTAAAATAATGAAAAGCTGAAATGGCTCTTGTTGTTAATGACACTTGGCAACACCAAGACCGCCCGTCACAGAGACTGTACGAATGAAGTCAAAGAGGTCTTCCGTTTTTTTTTAATAGAGCACCCTCATGCGAAGGTGGAAGTACGACTTTTGGCTCATAGATGGCAGCACCACCTGAATCTTCCAATTAAGAGATTGAAACCAGGGAAGACGTAAAGCCTGGCTCCAACCACCCCCAGAGTTATTAATTTGTAATGGGAACATGGAGGACATTGCGACCCGATGGATTTAACGTGCCCCAGTCGCCATTAGTGAACACGACGGATTTTCGGCTAAGCCGGGATTCGAACTCACCCCCGTTTGGTAAAGAGAACGAAGACCTAACCAACCAGGCCACCGCGGCCTGAAATGGCTCTTAAATGAATTATATGAAAAGGAAAACAATATACTTTACACAGCACAAACCTATGATTTTGTTACCTTCTTATTACAAAATCTCCAGAAAACACTTGAAGAACCCATTGGTCTTTAGAGTCAAAAAATATTAAGCAACATATCTTCTATTACCTCAATGAAAGTATTTTTTTAATATTACCAATTATATCACATTTCATTAACACTTTATATTCATCATATTGATCACGTATCATAAAGAATACTGTTTTTCACTCTAAAACTGCAAAAACAAAGAATTCTGCTTTTTATAATTGCTGTTTCCAATTCTAAATACACTACTAATATTTATTTCAAATTTCTTATCTTAAAAAGAACTTTTTAACATACCGTATACAGCGTACAAGACGCATTTTTTTCTTTGAAAATAGAAGTCTGAAGAACGGAAAGCGTTTTATACACTGATACTCAGTTTTTGATTACATTTCCTTTATTCGGAGTTAAGTTACACGATTTTTTTGTTCTCTTGCTGAATGTGAGAATATTACAGTAGCGTTGAGTTCAAAGTGCATGGTCTGCCATCAACGATCGCAGTTGGGTTCGCTTAAACTTCCCAATAATTGTAAACGACTTTAAAGTGTTTGAAATAATTTTTTTTTCATAAATTTGTTGCCAAGTTATGGCTAAAAAGCAACATCAGGCATTGCTGTAACACAACATACAAAGTACGTGTGATTGCGTATATTAAAGAATGGAGATATGAAACTTAAGAGAAGTATTTCAGATCAAATCAATTTAAAAAATCGACAAAAATTTAGCGGAACTACGAAGAGAATCTGAAAAATGCGACTCACTCTAAACATAACCAACGAAGGGAAACTGCACCATTGTCTGAAATTTAGGTAGAGTTCAATACTTGGATTTTAAACCACAGAAAAGCGGTACTTCCAAAAATGATTACTCATCAAGCAATATCTAAGAGATTGTAATATACAATTACAAATTTATGCTCGTTGGAAGATCACATTTCCATCTAAAAATGTATTTTGCTTTCTTTTATTTGATCCATTCAATTTTAAGGTACAAACGTTAAAAATGGACGCCAACAAAGAGAAATTGCTGTACATTCACATGTGCAAATCGGAAATAGTGTTTGTGTCCCGATACAGTAACATCCAATTACGTGTAATTTTGTTTTCATCGATTTCATTCAGACATCTTACTCAGGTGGGCCCATTGTTGAAAATATAATATAATCACAAAAATGTCCTAAGTTGACCAGCATGTTAGCTGCCCAGAAGCTAACATGATGGTCAAATTGAAAACAGTTTGACAGAAGATCAACTACAAAACAGTTTGAAATCATTTACCCAAATATCGTAAAAGATGCCAAGAAAACATGAAAAATATTATTGAAATTCATTATAAATAACCAGTAATAAAATTTATCATTTAAAAATGTGCATATAGAGAAGGGATGCGTTCTTATACACCAGCAAGTACGGTAATTTTTCCCACAGCAATGAAAAGTTTCAAATATTTCCTCACTTTTTCTAGTTAAATTAAAAAATACTCAATTGTATTTTTTAATTTAACTAGAAAAAGGAACTACTTTGATATACCACCCCAAATCGAAAGTTTGGCGCCTTTTTTTCTCTCCAAGATGGATTTTGGCTAAATACAAATAATTAATAACAAAAAAACTTTAAAAAAAAACTCAAAAAATGATATAAAATTCAAGAAAATACTAAATTTGGTAACAGCAAAAACCTAAAAGCTGAAAAAACCTAAATTAGCAACTCCAAAATAAGAAACAGCAACCCTAAAATGTCGGTAGGGAGCACCAGATTTGGCGCTTAATTTTTGGGGGTATATCAAAGTTGTTCCGAAAAATATTATTGAAATTCATTATAAATAACCAGTAATAAAATTTATCATTTAAAAATGTTCATAAAGAGAAGGGGTGCGTTCTTATACACCAGCAAATACGGTAATTTTTCCCACAGCAATGAAAAGTTTTAAATATTTCCTCACTTTGTATTTTTTAATTTAACACGTTATTAATAAAAAAATTATGTGATAAATTATGTGATAATTTATGATTTAAAAATTATGTGATAATATATGATTTAAAAAATTAAATGAAAAATTATGTGACATCTGAGGTATCATTCAATAATAACTATGAATCATCTCAGATTGTAATTTATTCATTTTCATACGGAACTAAAAGTGAGTTCAAATTTACGCGGTGGAATGTAACAATACCAATAAAATACTTCAAAACTCTTATTGATAGTAAGTAAGGTTTCTCATGGTTTTTTTTTTTTTTTTTTTTCAAAATAATAAAAAAACATGAATTGCTTCATCGCTCTGTTACCGTGTCGCGTGAACCCACCCAATTGAACGACATAAAATTTACTTTGTCACAGGTTACTTTCAAAATAAAACAATGTAGTTATTCCAGAGCTAAGTTGACACCAAATGCTGGTTATTCTAGAGCTAGGCCTAGCGTCAGTCAAAAGATGATGTATTGTGAAAAAATCAGGTCTACTCTTGGTTTTTCTATTATTTTAAATCTTCTTTACAGATGAAAATCGAGAAATTTCACGTTTTATGGGAGGAAATAAGAAACTATCGGTATAAAATGCTTCCTGAATTTGATTTACAATGATGGAATTTCTTTTTTACAGAAATTATTTGTTTCAATAAATTAAAACAAATCACTTTGAAACGTAAATGCATACATGCTTCAAAAAATGATTGATTTGTATTGAGCACATTTTTTAACACAATTTATCTTTTTTCTTCATTTTTCACTGTGAGAGAGAGAGTTTTCCTTAATATCATTTGCCAATGTAATTATTGATAATTTTTTTATTTGTATTTTTGGAGAAAACTACAGATTTCAAAATTTCTATAATTCTGGCTTGAAGTGGAAATAATCGTGAATACTGAAAAACTTAATATATAAGACTTTACTATTGCTATATATATATATATATATATATATATATTTTACATATTAATTATTGTTTATAAATTAAAATTGTCCAATCAAATATATCTACAATAAAAACTGAATAAAAAATAAATCATGTTTTATTACAAAGCTTGCAACACTTTAACTCATTTGTTAACGATATTGATGAGGTTAACAATATTAATCATTTTAAGCAATTTGATACTGAATTTTCCAATAAATGTTTTATGCAAGCAACCATGTGTCTTTTTATTTTCAATATAAACATACAAAAGATATTTCAATTTTTTTTTCTTACAAACAATTATTTAATCATTACTTTCAGCCGATGATTTCTTTAATGACAATTGGCAACGATGTACTAAGATTTCAAATTTATTACTGATGACATTATTTTCTTGATGATTGAATATAATAACTATAATAATCTTATTATTTCTTATGATTTTTGTCTGGATACTTGTTTTATTTTAAATTTGCCTTCATATTTTAAATCGCACTTTTAAGGATTTAAAGTTTTATTCATTTATATTATAGTTTAGAATTATAATTCAGTTGAAAGAAAGTAAAATTTACAATTCAATTAATCTAAATTCCTTCTATTATGTTTTAGTAACTAGTTTTAACTCGAACATTTTATATAATCTAAACCAAAGATAAGTGATATAATAACTTTTAATTATGATAAGATAATTAAGCTTAATGCTGATTTTGTAATCATGAAATAACAGGATTTATTAAATAAATTTTTGAGATACATCTAGGTTTTTACAGTTATACTTAACAAAATTTTAGATGTGTTCAAAGTAGTCTCCTCCAGCATCAATGCACTTTTGTAGACGAATTTTCCACAGATTAAATGCCTCAAGCCTTTCATTTCTTGGAATAGATGAAAAAAATGCATTTATAGTCACATCAATCTCTTCTTCTGAATGAAAACGACGTCCACGTAAGTTCTTTTATAAATAAAAGAATTACCAAAAGTCACACATAGCTAGATCAGGTGAATATGGCGGATGTTCGATCACTTTAATTTGTTTTTGTTTAAGAAACTCAACTGTTAATCCGGCTATATGTGAAGATGGATTGTCATGGTGAAGCATTAGTCCCTTAACATTCGGTTCTTGTAGAATTTCTGGAAGACATTTAGTGGTATACCATTTTGTTGTTACTGTCTTCTGTTCTTCCAACTTGATGGCTTTGACCAATCCCTTACTTCTGAAGAAAACGGCATACATCACTTTTTTCAGTGCGCGTTGTTTTTTCACCATTGTCGGTGTGGGATCATCTTCAAAGACCCAAACTTTGTTTTCTTGACGTGTTGGAACGTCAAAAAAAGGTATGTACGTTTCATCACCTGTTACAATTTTAGAAATGATGTGGTGGCCACCATCATTTAGCAATTTAAGAGTTTTTTAACTGATTCTGACACGCTCCTCCTTTTGGTGCTCAGTTAGATTATGGGGAACCCAACGGCAAACTACTTTTTTCATATGTAATTCTTTATGAATGATTTTGTGTATGGCTGCTGATCCAATGTTAAGTTCCTTCTGTATCATTTGATAGATATCATTTACCAATTATCGTCCATTAACATTTTTCGTGTGGCAGCACATTATCCGGGATTACTGCCAACGGCGGCCTTCCTGTGTGTTCTTCATCCTGAAGAAAATTGTGATCTCTTCTAAATTCTCTAAACCATCTAAATACAGTACCACGAGCTGGAGATTCATCACCAAATGCTAATTGCAACCGTTGAACACATTCTTCTTATTTTAATCATGCTTTAAAACCGTAGAAAATCATACCGCGAAAATGTTCTCGCGTCAACTCCATTTTCTCTTCTGTTTAAAATTTATTCTACGCTAAACAAGTTGAAGTAAGTCAGTAAAAAATCGTCTTCTATGTTAAAATACTTTGTATTTTAAAATAAAACCGTTATTTTTATTTTGTAAATTCTCGTCTGCGCGTATCTCAAAAATTTCAGAGTAACCCTCGTATATTGAGATAAACCTCACAATCGAGCACATTTCAAATGTATTATTAAATATTCACCTTCTAAATCAATTGAGAATATTAAAATTATTAATATTCCCCATTCTTAATTTTAAAAATAAAAGTGTTTTATTCATAGCTAATTTTCATCATAATAAAATAAAAATAAATAGAAATAAAGTGTATTTAAAGAATAAAAAATCATATTCAACAGTAAATTTTTAGTACTTTTATGTGTATTACTCAAAAGATATATGATGTTGACTTTTGTAGTGTTTTAGCAAGTACACTACTGGCCATTAAAATTGCTACACCAGGAAGAAATGCAGATAACAAAATGATATTTATTGGACAAATATATTATATAAGAAATAACAAGTGATTAAATTTTCAAAAAATTTATCTGGATTAATCCTGAAAAATCAGTACCCAGAACAACCACCTCTGGCAGTAATAACAGCAGTTATACGCCTGGGCATTGAGTCAAACAGAGTTTGGATTGCATGTACAGGTACAGATGCCCATGCAGCTTCAACACGACGCACAGTTCATCAACCGTAGTGACTGGCGTTTGGTACCGAGCCAGTCGCTCGACAACCATTTACCAGACGTTTTCTATTGGTGAAAGATCTGGAGAACGTGCTAGCCAGGGCAACAGCCGAACATGTTCCGTATCAAGGAAGGTCCGTATAATACTGGCAACATGCGGTCGGGCATTATCCTGCTGAAACGTAGGGTTCCGCAGGGCTCGAATAAAGGGTAGAGCCACGGGTCGTAACACACCAGAAATGTATCGTGCACTGTTCAAAGCACCGTCAATGCAAACAAGAGGTGACCGAGACATGTATCCAATGGCACCCCATACCATCACGCCAGGTGATGGGCCAGTATGACGATGACGAATGCACGCTGCCAGTGTGCGTTCACCACGATGTCGCCAAACACGGATGCGACCATCATGATGCTGTACACAGAACCTGGATTCATCTGAAAAGATGACGTCTCGCCATTCGTGCGCCCAGGTTCGTCGTTGATCACACCATTGAAGGCGCTCTTGTCTATGACGCAGCGTCAAGGGAAGCCGCAGCCATGGTCTCCGAGCTGAGAGTCCATGCTGCTGCAAACGTCGTCGAACTGTTCGTGCAGACACTTGTTGTCTTCCAAATGACCCCGTTTCTTGACTCACGGCTCGTGACGTGGTTGCACGATCCATTACGGCCATGCGGATTATATGCCTGTCTTCTCGACTGCTAGTGATAGGTGGCCGTTGGGATCCCGCATGGCGTTCCGTATTACCGTCCTTAACCCATTGATTGCATATTCTGCTAACAGTCATTGGATCTCGACCGACGCGAGCATCAATACTGCGATAAGATAAACCGCAATCCCGGTACGCTACAATTCGACCTTTATCAAAGTCAGAAACGTGCTGGTAAGCATTTCTCCTTCTTACACGAGGCATATCACAACAACTTTTCACCAGGCAACAACGTTCAAATGCAATTTGTGTATGAGGAACCGGCTGAACAATTTCCTCATTTAAACACAATGTAGGTGTCGCCTGCTTTGTCTGAATGCGCTGAAAAGATAATCATTTGCATATCACAGCACCTTCTTCCTTTCGTATAAGTTTCACGTCTGTAGCATGTCGCCTTCTTGGTGTAGCAATTTTAATGGCCAGTAGTGTATATAAGAAATCAATATGGTACTACAGGATAAAGCCAGTTTTAAATGGTTCTTTTTCCATACATAGGTTTATTTACCTCTATTAATAACAATTTATGTAGTTCTAATCAATTTATCTAGCTTGTCATTAAAAAATAGAGGAAAACAAACTCACACAATTTCAGACATTGTAAAAGAAGTTAAATTATTATCAATAAAATAGCATGAAAAGTAATTCCAGAAAATGTACAAAATGAGCATTATGGTTCATTCTAATTCCTAAAAATGTTCTTACATTTACAGGAGCTGTTTTTACAAGCAATTTGTTAAATATCCTATTCATATTTCCTTATTCGATTTTCACACGACTTGTTTCGAACATATTTCAGATTTCTTTTAAAACGTGAGCAGAAATATCAAATGTACGAGTATAATTTAGGTAAAAAAAAGCTGAAATTCAATCAGTTTAGAGGTATTTCGATACTTGATTGTAGTTCTCAAGAGTATAAATTTATATGAAAATTTAAAAATAAAAACAAATTTATATTTAATGTATTCTGTCAACAATTGTGAAAAATTGTTGGGACTTTCTACTCACAAGTTTCAAAGGAAAACAATTTTCATGGACTTTTTTATTTGTGATTTTAGATTACAGTGCAAACAGGTAACCAATCAGATAAACCCATCAGAATCTCGACTGGATCTAAACCAATCAGAACACTAGTCGGTTTTGCCCAGCTTGACGATCAATCGCAATCACAACTTGGCGAGAATCAAAGGGGCACCCTAAAGTATAGTCTAATCTTTATTTCTGGCATCATTGAGTTATTTGTATTGAGATTATGACTGTCTAAGATGGGGTTAATTGTAAAACCATTCAAAATGATAACTTGCAGTTAGATAACGATTCAAGCTGTGTTAAGTTATTAGAATATTGTGGAAACTACAAAAGACTTAATTAAGAAACTGAAATTTTTGCTTTTCTTCATGACGACTAGAAAAATTAAAAGATATTTTAATTAAACTCATTATTGTTCACTAAAATCCAAACAATTGATCTCATTTTCTTATTAAATTTATCAAACGCGATATTGATTATTCATCAATTTATTTGAAATATTTAATGAGTGATATGTATTGCAATTGCAAATAAAGTTGTATTCTCATTAAGTTTCTAACTAATCGAAAAGCATCAATTGTCAAAACATCAATCAAACTAAAATATTATTTTAGAAATATAGAAGACGAAAAAAAGATGTATTTAATTTTTCATATCTACTTTTGCTTAAAAAGAGATCTATTTTTTAATTTTCTGCAATTATTTGTCCTTGTTTCAACCGCGAGAAAAAGAATTCAGAAATGCGTTTCATTTAGAATACTAAATTCATTTTAAAGCCACGGTGACCTTGGTTAGGGCGTCGTTCTCGTTAACAAAAGGTGTTGAGTTCGATTCCCGGCTTAGCCGAAGATCCGTCGTGTTCACTAATGGTGACTGGGGCACGTTAAAGCCGTCGGGTCGCAATGTCCTTCATGTTCCCATTACAAATTAATACCTCTGGGGGTGGTTGGAGCCAGGCTTTGGGTCTTCACTGGTTTCAATCTCTAAATTCGAAGATTTAGGTGGTTCAGCCATCTATGGGCCAAAAGTCGTACTTCCACCTTCGTATGAAGGTGCTTTATTCAAAAACGGAAGACGCTTCGCTCCCTCTGTGACTAAATTCACCTAGTCTCCGACGGGCGGGCTTGGCGTTGCCAAGTGCTATCAGTAACAACAACAAATTCATTTTTCATTAGACATTAAACTACGAAACATTTTATGCAAGCGGAATTTAATAAATTGCTAATTTAATGAATGTAATGGCTCAATGAAATTAATGAATGATAATAACTAAATGAAAATAAAATGTAAGAATATTTATCATGTCAACGTGAATAGCTTCTTGTGTAGTTAAAATGCATGAATAGTGTTTATAAGTTTTTCAAATTCTCAATGAACAGCTTTTCAAAACGTTATGACACTCCTTGATGAAATTGAAATATTATTCAGCTATGAAAATATGAGTAGATTCATAGTTGCAATTTAAAATTATTTGAGATATTCGATATATTTTCATTAAGCCTGGTATCCTTCTGATTCATCTCATGCAGTTCACATTTAATTCTATTTTTAATTTTAATAAATATATTTCATTGTGAGTGTTATTCTATTGAGTTCTGATACATTTGGTTGTTCTGCTCTTAAATTTCGAACAACTAAGTAACATTACAAAAGAAATACATTAGTAATTATTTTTAGAATCTTTAATGAATATGAATAAACTTTATATTTAAGAAATATTATGTAGATATGAGTTGAAAAAAAGCTACATGAGAATAAATAATTTTTCTAATTACAAAAAAAAACAGTTAGTTCCTTTTTCGAATACTTTTCCGCTGAATTTCAAAAGTTATTTCTAATCGCTTACTTATTAATAACTTATCCGATGTTAATATATGAATCACTTAGAAACAAAATGCTGATTCAGACATATTACTTATCATACTTACATTACGCAAGACAAAAAATTCTAGAAGGACACATAAAATAAATGAGAAAAACAATTATAAATAATTTGCATATCTAATTCAATTCAAAAAAGTAGCTATTGTTTGGATATCTGTTAACAAGGTTGAATAAACTAAACGAAACTAAAATCTCATGCTTTACTTTGTGCTTACAACACCTACTTTTCTTCTAATAATTTTTTATTATTTTAATTTTTTAAGCATTAAGAAGTAATTTATCATTAAATAAAATATGCTGTTAAAATAATATCCGTTAATATAATAAACTTAAAGTTTAAAATTATAAACAATATCGGAAAATATTTAAGATCATAAATAATGAAAATTCAAAAATAAATGATATAATCATAAATAAATCGATACAGAAAGTTCACTAAATGTATAACACAAGTATAAAATTTGGTAAAACTATACTTTAGGGTGCCCCCTTGGCAAACATGGCGATTTTTGTTTGGCTATCGTTTTTATCTGTGATTTTTGTTGGTACAGAACAATCAATTGCTCTGTTGCAATTAGAATATGATTGGGTTTTGCCCAGCTTGGCGATCAATCGCGATTACAACTTGACGAGAATCAAAGGGGCACCCTAAAATATAGTCTAACCTAAAATTTATAAGCATTTTTAAATTTTAAATGTGAAAAATGTCTTTTCATATTGAGCAACACATTTTTATAAAATTGAAATTTTTATAAAATAAAAATTATGCTTGAAATTCGTACTACATTTTAGGTAATCTAGTACGTGAAATTCTTTTTATTGTAATAAGAAATGAAAAACATATTCAGAGACACACGTTTGATAATTTCCTTGGACATATCCTACATTGCAAATACATACTTTCAGTCCATTTTGAAATTCACATCCACTAGAAAATTTACCACAGGTACAATCTAAACAAAATAATGTATCATTAAAAAGAAAATAGTTACGAAAAATAAATGCCATTAAAACGCTTAGGAAATAGAAAAAGAAAGCATTTTTAAGTATGACGCCATAATAAAAATGGTTAGGGCTCTAATTATTTGTTAAATATGTTGATACCGCGTAGTGGGCAGACAAAGACTGAGATAAAACTTTGTAATATCTACAATGCGCAAAAACAGTGAATATTTTTCATATGAGCAACATCCACTTCCCATTTTTTTAACAATAGTTAGGATCGAACACGAGACCTTTCACTTGAAAAAAAGCGCTGTCTAACCACTAAGCTACGGAGTTCTCTTTTATGCACTTTGTTTTCAAAGTGATAGCTTATTACTTTGAATCTAAGGCTTTTACTCTTTCCTTTTACTTTTGTATATAAGCCAAGTGGAGCTTGGCTTTCAAACAAACTAGTATCTTTTGATAATTTGTTAAGATTAGGGATTTGGAAGTAGATTTAATTAAATACTGTATAATTATAAAAAACAATTAAATATTTTCAAAAAATGTTAATATTCGAATTTTACATAGTTTCTTCAAGAAATAGGAAATAATATAACTTTTTTAAAATTTTACGAAATGAATTAAAATATTATCAAACCCATGTATCAATAAAGTACAAAACATATAGAAAGAAAATAATATTGCATGAAATTACATAATATAACTAAAAAATAATCTCTCTCTCTCTCTTTTCAAATAGAACTGTCCTTTTTTATGAAAAGCAAGCAAACGAAAAGTTAGTACTTTGGCCTTCAGTTCATTAGTATTCAACCTCGACTTCAGCCTCGAGTTTTTAGGTGTTTGTAGTTAGAGTAATAAAACCGTTGAGTGATAAATAAATCAGCCTTACTTTTACTCACAAAAAATTCGCAAATCCGTAACAGTTTGAGGTAAAAGTAAAAATTAGCAAAATTAGTAAAAATGTACCCCATATGCAGAAGTATGAAAATAACTTATTGAACTTGTACATCGTTTATTTCATGGTGTATGGTTTCTTTACTTCTGTATTTATCTTAAAACGTTTTCAAAGTCTAATAGTATATAAAGAAATAATATTATTCTCTTTTTAATTCACATCTAATGTGACTTTTGAGATTGCTAATATCTTTAGTGAACTTACGACTTTTGATTGATTCGGCATTTGCTTATAAAAAATATTAAACAAGAGAGTATCAAATTAAAGGGGTTATGTAATAAGAACTCATTAAATGTGACACCATGGTTTACCACACTAATTTGTGACACCACTGAGACCACTAAAATTGAGAGTTTCTTAATAGAGAATGAAATATATTTCATTCAATCAAGAGATAATTAGTGAAACAAACTATTAAAGAAAAACATTGTAAATTGTAATCTCTCAAAGATATTATTCAAATGATTATTTTCAGATAATTATACAGATGAACTCTATAACTGAGATATTAACCTTTCTCTATTCATTGTGAAAACGGTCTCATCACCATTAAATAAAATAAAAAAAGATAAATTAATGTATTTTTAATTACTGGAAATATATTTTTCAGGTTGAATTTCTTTGAGTCTTCTGGAAATTTTTGTTGGTAAATTATAAATTCGCTATTTGTAAAAAGGAAAATGGCAACATCATTCTAAACATAATTTGACTAGTGCATTGCATCTGGAATGTAAACTTACTAAGACTATTCCAAACTATGATTACTCCTTGAAAAAAAGCACTTTTCAATATTTGCTCTTAAAATTATTAATTTTAGTCTCTAACGTGCTCTATTGGATTCGTGTTTGGAGAACCCGCTGGCCATTCCATTCTTATGATTCCTTCTTTAAAAAGGAAATCCTCCACTAGGTTAGCACGATGAGGCCTTAGTTATTGTCCATTACAATGAAGTCATTTCCGACGATTGCTGTAGCGTAAGGGACTACAATAGATCTGAGGATCTCATCCCTATATCGGCGACCAGTCGGAGGTCCAGCTCGAATGATATAGAGGTCTGTGCCCCCATCAATGGAGATGCCACCATACACCAACACTCCCCCACCGCCAAATCTGACATTTTCGTGCACGAACGCAGTATTATTCCTACTGCCACACTCAAAATTAGCATACTCCACAGTTTGAAAATCAGAAAAATTTTCATTTGTGATTCTCTTCTTCCATTTACAGCAAGAAAATTTCGCTTAGATCTTTATTTCATGTAAAACTTACAATATCATTTAATTGTTTTGAGAAGTATATATATATATATATATGGCGTTGATTCAAATTCCTTTACAATATAATGAAAATAATTGAAGAAACCGATTATTAAAAATGAATGTAAATGAAAGATATAAAAAAGTGGTTTTTCAAAAACCATTTTATTTAAACAATTAACAAGATTACATTTTCCATATTTACATATGATGAGATTGTATTCTCTTCTGATTCCTTATCCACTAATACAAACAAAGATTAAAAAAAAAAGGATCAAAATCAAGAAAATTAGTTTAAATATTTACTTAGATATATCTATTTACTCATTTTAAGTGCGTTTTATAATATAACAGCAATTTGAAATTTAGGCTCGCATCTTCTTATGCGTACGATTGCGGTAATTCTTAAAAACAAACGAAATTCAATTATGAATCAACACATTAATACGAATTAATCAATTCCTCTAACCGTAACCTTCTGATTCAGTAAAAATGTGGCGGAAATCATAAACCGGAAGTTTTTTAAACAATAACAATTTTTGTGTTATCTGTTCTTTTATTTTTTTACAGAATCTTCATTCTTATGTAATTCATAGTTTACTTCTAGTATTACAGAAAATTCTTCATGTTAGAATAATTACCTTCGTTCGAAATTCGAATATTTTTTACCTTTCAATCCAATCTATTGAAGAAAAGCAAATGACTAGGACTTTAATTTTTTGCCAAACAAGAGTGATAAAATATTCGATTCAGATAAAAATTATCTTTTAAATAAATGATAACTAGTAAAACTAAGATATTTTAATTAGAATATGTAACTTCTCTAATTGGTTGTATGATAAATTAAGTTTCTGAGTGACTGCTAGTTAAAGTTTAAAAAATATCTGTCTTTTATAATTCAATTAATTTGTTACAAAAATATAGGACATTTATTTCACATATCTCTATATAGATTTTTTCGCATGCTTTATTTGCATAAGCTTTATTGCTGTTAACTTAAGTGAGTAGTTATTTAAAATATTTTGGTTATTATACACATCAAAAGAACAACCTACACAATAAGTTACTTGTAAATGGTAATGTTGATATCATCACATAAAATCAAAAGCAATTTAAATGTAAATTAAATTTCTTTCGATTTAATATTAATTTAATAGGAAGAAATGATAAAAAATGAAATAATAAGATAGTTAATTAAATACTGAATGTTGAAAGAATATAGTATTATAATTCTTTCATTTAGTATTTCTTTCATAAAGTGAAGACAATTACATAAATTTCAGTTTTAGAGGCATGCACAGAATATTTTGTGATTACTAAACAAAAAGGACTTGATTTTAATTGTAAAATGGTGTTTTTAATTATGCAAGATGTGTTGGATTACAGTTACAGTTAGCGTAATGTGTTCTCTTATATTAAAGCCAAATAATATTCTTAGATAACTGATAATTACAATCATTATGATTCTTCTATATAGAACGGAATATTCTAATATTTTATATCAAAATTGTTAAATTTTACCTATGATATTCAAATGCTATGTGCCATTTTAAATTATCACTGTTTTAATAAGATCTAATTAGCGCTCGTGTTTGAAAACAGGATGTTGAACGACAGCCAAGCCAAATCAAAATTCATTTTTTTTTTAATTTTCATTTTAAAATGCATGCATGTAAACTTTGTTTACGTCATCAATATAGTTTTCAGGTTATGAAAAATTACACAGTTTTATACAAGTAATAAAAGTATAAAACATGATAACATAGACATAGTTGAAATATGCCTTCAAAAAATTAGTTTACATTGACAAAAAAGGTATTTTCTAAGAAGACACCTGCTTATGTAATAACATATGAAGAAATATATCATTAGAAGACTTTTTTTCTTTGATTATACCAATATTTTAACAAGAATTTATTAAGTTTCTATTTGTGTGATTATAAATAATCTTGTAGAAAAAATGCTATAAAAATATGTTTACAGTTATAATAGAAGTAAATATATGTTAAAATCATATGCTTATGATATTAAAATTATGATATGCTTATAAAAAATTTTCTTATTTTTGATACATTTTTACAAATATTTAGAATTAGCAACAATATAGTAAAAATAATTTCATTATTTCACTTTAATATTTTAATTTAAAATTATAAATCAATTGTTAGAAATGCAATATTAGAATTAAATGCATTTTTTGTGAAAGTACAATTGTTTCTTTTACTTTACTCACCAGAACTACTCACATTTGTCGTTTGGAATTCCGAAGAAAATAATTTGTGTTTTATTAATGGCATCTGACCATGTGCTTCCGTAATAATTGCAGTTCTAAGTCCATCATCAGTGTTCACTGCTTCTAATGAAGTATAACACAGACACATTATTAAGAAGGAATATTTCATAATTAACTTAAAAGGTGGCATTATTTGACATGGGCCTTGTTTCTCTTTATTATTTGTATAAAATAAAACATTCAAATGTTGAAAATCATTTTTACAACAAAAGTTTTCTGCCTATCTCCAGTGATGTTTATGTCAATCTGCGATGGAAAGTCAATTGTTCTAAAACTGATAACTTTCTAGTAAAAGATTAAAGACAAAGAATTGATTTTAATACATTCACTTATCCCTTTCATGTTATCAGAAAATGTGCGAATAGAATAACTTATGAAAAAAAAGAAGAAAAAAAAAACAGCAGCAAAATATCAATATTTTAGATTTGAGAATCAATTATTTAGTTTAGTAAATATAAAACTTTAATCATTTATTCTTAACTCAAATATCTAAATTCTTACTTGATAAATTTTCAAAATAACAATTGTAATGCAACCTAATATATTCATTATGTAGAAACAATCTTACAAACATTAGAAAATATAATGGATGTTTCTTTAAAAAATCTTTGCTTCTAAAATCATTTTTTCTCAAAATTTTCACTGAATTAAATTTGAATTCAAATTTTCTAAGTTCATTCAAAAAGTTTATGATATAATTTGTTTTATACATAAAGTTATTAATTGTAGTAAGCACTTTGAAAGTATCATAAAGAATTATTATAAAAATACCGTCTTCAAATATGCCCCAGAAATTCATTAAAAACATAAAATTTAATTGTTATTATTAGGATTCATATTGACCAGATGAAACATGTTGTAAGTATAATATTTAAGAAGATTCTCAACTTGACTTATATTATCTTAAGAAAAACATTCCTTGGTATCATATTAATGAAAATAACGTTACAGCTACAGTTATGCATGTAGGTATGTCTACAAAACTGTAGTCCTTATGACATCTTTTAAGAACCAACAAGAGACATTGAATAACAAATTGGGTAATAAAGACGTAAATGAAGTTCCAAATTATAAATATGCCAATTAAAATTGTTTTACCAGTAAAAAAATTTTCATACTCTTATTTATCCTAATTATATGCATTATAATAGGAAAATCTTTAATTTGCTGATGACTTACATAAGGCTCTCAGTGATCACAATTCTGTCACCTCTGGCAATAAAAGCAAATGTCACGCATTGAAAACAGACAGAAATATAGATAATAAATGGAAATATATCATTCCATATGACTATATTAATCATAGAGGTGGTTTACCACAGGATCCCGATAATATTATAATTTTTCTCAATAAGAAAAGAGCTGGTGTACGTGTCGGTGGGTGATATTCGAATGAAATTAGCACGGACATAATGTAGTCGGGCATTATTTTATTAAAAGATTATAAATAAAGGACTTGAATGTAGGGTATAAACACGAGTCTCAACATGATAGAAATTTAATGGCAGTTATTTCTAGTACTAACTGTGGAGGCACTAGGAAATCGACCCGTACATCAAATAGTGTGTACCAAATAGACACCACCACCATAATCCATTATACTTTTTGCTGAATCTGGTTAGAAAACCAACATCCCAATTTTCGTGTTCTTCATTTGCAATTACGCATATCGCTTAATAGTAGATGTTCTAAGATGATAATCTTTTGTTGTATACCACCTTCATAATGTATAATTTTAATATCTAGCGGTGTATATTTAGCGTAATCGTACCATTATTTTTGGAAAATCTAGTTTTAGGATTAAACTTTTCTGGGATAAAAGTGCGTCTTCAAACTAAGCCATTGATAAACAAATAGAAATTGCGTTTTTGTATTTTACATGCGCACCTATCGTGATGGTTTTGGAAGGTTTTGGGATTTTCACCTTCAAGACATGTGAATACAGTCCATTACATATTAAAGCAAATTTCTGAAAAGTAATAACATGCTGTAAATCTTACTTTTACATTGGTGTTTGGCTATTCGATTACGCACTGCATAGTGTCCACAGCAGTACATGTTCAGTGGCCTGGATACCAATCAATGATTTTTTGATGATATATTTGTAAAGCTAATGTAGTTTTATTTCGTATTACTAAAGATGAGAGCAAGAATCTATACATTTACACTAAAGGAATTCTTAAGATAATATTCAAATTTCATAGATTTGCGGTTAAAAGTAATATACACCTATCCCCAGATTTACACGGTACTCGGTTCACACGATTTCACTTTAACACGGTTTTTAAATTTCAAGGCCATCCTCAAGATTTACATCACGAAAATGTGCAAGTTGTATTTTTACCCAAGAATACAACTTTATTGCAGCCGTTATATCAAGGGATAATTTCGACCTTTAAGGCACAGTACATCAAGCGAGCCTTCAGGTAACTCAATGCTTAACTCAATATGAGGAGGTCTATAAAGATTTGATCAAAACGAAACACAATTGTTAATTACGGATTTCACTACCAAGGTTCGCCCACCTGAAGTTGTTTCTAATTCATCTAACATCGAACTTAATCGCATCAACCACTATCGAGTGATGAAAGTGATATCATACCAATCAGGAATAAAAGATTAAGAGTCTATGAAAGTGATAACAGTAACTAAATTTTTGGTTAAATTTTTTAATTTACATTTCTCGTTTCTATATGTAAAATGAATTACATACATATACCTTTATATTTTTGTCATTTTATAAATAGACAGTTATTTTTATGTTTTTAAGATATATTTAGTTTTATTTTACGTTGAAATAAATCACTGAATTATGCACATTTTAGTTTGTTTTCGATTTACACGGTTTTACGTATAAGAATCCACGATTTCGATTTACACGGTTTTTTAAGGAACCTATCTTCAGTGTAAATAGGGGGATAGATGTATATTTAAGATTTATAGTCGTCATCAGTCACTTTCGTTAAAATAGTCTTTTATATGTTAAATGTTTGATTGAGAAAAAAATTTATGCTTGTGTTCCATTAAATCAAGAAGGCATTTTCATGAAACAATATTTTTCCTTATGAACCAGTGTACATATATATTATCATTTAATCCAACAGCAAATGTATATAAGCTCAGGTGAGCTGTTTAACATTGTGTAAATTTTAGGACTATATTTGTTACCACAAATACAGTGGCCTTTATGTTGCATCATTGAAATGACGTTCAAATTTTTATTAAGTTCTTGAATTCATTAAAAAATTATGGAAATGCTAAAATAAAATAGTTATTCATTTTTTCCATACTATACAGAATATTTGTGTATAACATTATTTTAAGGAGATAAAAAACTTATGATCTTTTGTTAATTATATCTGCTTTATATTTAATTAAAAAATATTCCATATTATTAGAACTTTAGTAAAAACAAATGAAGTCATTGATAACATCAACTTATATGAACTTGGAGTTCATTTCCGAATGAAATTTTTGTTCTACCTTTAAGTGAAATTCATTTTCCCTTATAAGACCAAAATATATTGTGACAGTAACTACCTAATTAACAAAAAAATATCCTTTGAAACAAATGTATAAATATTCTAAAATTTATTGACAATGAAAATAAATTTATGATATTATACAATGTTTCAATTTGTTGAAGAAACGTATATGTGAAAATAAAACTCAATTTATAAATTGGGATTTAATACATATTTCGAAGAGAAGTATACATTGTGTGTATGAATGGGACTGACTAGAACTTCTGAATATTTGGCGAGCCAATTTTCTTGTCAATTCCTTTTGCTTTAAAGTAAAATATGCAAGTAAAAGTGGGTGCAAGTAAAATAGTATTGCAAACTTCATTAAATAAATTTATAAATTCATATTCATTAAATAAATTATTCTATATTTATGTTACATCCCGACTACTACTGTAACTACATTAGTCCAAAAACTTTTATATAATGAATATTAGCAGAGTTTGATTTAATTGTTAAATTTTAAAGAAGATCATGGCAAATATTTTAAGTTTCCTCAAATCTCTCCAATAAAAAAATATCATTGAAAAATTATCTGTACTTTGATTTACTGTACTTTTTTTTAAAGTGGAAGAAGGAACAATTTTGACAAAAAACAAAACAAACAAGTAAAAAGTTTCTGGGTACTCTGAAACAACCAGCTGTTGTGAAATTTTCCTATCATCAATCATAATGCATACTGAATACATGAAAATTAACTGTCTTTAATAGAATTATAATACAGAATTTTTATAAGAAATAAATATCGATTTCATAATTTTGTAATTTAAAAATATCTTCAAGTAAATATGATAGAGAGATACAAAAAAAATTAAGATTTTTCTAAATACTTCATTTAAAAACGCAAAAAAGAATAAATCTCATTTAAATCAACCATAGAGGTTATTCATAAATGGGAATTTTTTTCAAAGAACAACGGGTAATTAAAAAATTCCATAATCCTTACTTTTTCGATTTAAGACAAGGAAGTGTACTACCAAGTAAGTAGCGCATTTCTGAAAATAAAGGAAGCTAAACTCGATAAATCCAACAAAATATAAAAAAAATATATAAAAAAATTTAATCTTTCGAAACAGAACAGAATGTAACATTCTGTTTTGCTTCAAAAGATTAAGAAAAGCCATCTCTTTTGATGGCTTTTTTTTTTTTTTTTTTTTTTTTTTTTTTGAAAATGCGAAAAATAGACAAGTTAATATTAACTTTACTTAAATATTCTTTTATGATAATCAAATAAAAACAACGAAATGAAAATTTCTATATCTAAAAGATTGCTACGAAAAAGAAGTTTTAATAGCAATTTTAAGCAAATACCTACGAATTTGGCTAAAAATCTATTTATAAGTTATAAAAAAATAAATATTATTTAAAATGACAAAAATAAAACTAAAGGTCAAATATGAGTGTTTTCAGACAAATTTATTTTTCAATTAAACTATAATTTTAAGCATTAAGTTATATTTTTAAAGAAATAAATTTCTTGCCTGAACAATTACATAAACATCTATAATCATTTTCTTTCAATACCATTGAATGTTTACTGGAAGAGCCAAAAAGACAACAAATTTAAAATGAAAGGATTTATTATAAATTTAAAACAGCCAATAACCTTTACAAATTTTTGATGGAAAAAATGTACAAAAAAAGATAAATGTCTGTTTAGAATAATTAATTAAGTTTATGAAATTATTTTACATACATTTCCTAAACCTTTTGCTTATTGTCTGAGTTTTCTAAATCAAATAATTGCAATGTGAATACGGTTGAGTTTTGGTCTCAATGTTTTGCACTAGAGAGCTTATTACATCAGGACCTACAGTTTAAACTATATTCCGAACTACAAACATCCAAACACATTGTAAGATCGAACCCACGAACTGTTGAATTGAAGGCAAAAAACATAAGTATTCGATAGTCTGCTTGGCGTGAATGTGGTTGCATCATGTGTATATTAATGCTTCTATATATAAAAAGTAAATGCATTTAAATGTCAAATATATGGATATTTGTATTTGTTATTTGAATGCACTTTTAGGCTAAACCACCGGTAGAAAAATAAACATAGTAATCTTTTTTACCGAAAAGATAAAAAAATAAAAAATAAAAATTAAAAAAAAGGATTATTCATTAAAAAATGAAAAAATTTGAAAATGAAACTTCGATTTTAGAATTTGAAATGGAATAATTAGCATGTTTCACTAATTAAAACTGTGATAAACAATAAATGGAAAATTTAAGTGTTATTTTTGTGCGCCCTCATATCCGCAAATATTGCTTAATACATATGTACTCTTTCTATCGAATTATAAACCAATAAAAAAAAATTCTTTAATAACAGAATTCTACTCTTTCGATAATTATTTCAGCAAACTTTTACTAATTAAAGGTTGCAAGTGATTAAGATTATTAATGATAAAATCAATAAATAATTATACAATACAATAAATAATAACACAACTTGCAAAACGATCAAAATAATTTTTATTCACAAAAATGATAACTGAATTACAAATTAAAAAGGGTCGATTATATTGTAATGTGACAAATCTGCAAAGAACCTAACTTATTTTATTGGAAAAAATATTAAAGCACAGATTTCAAAAATACTGAAAATAATCTGAAAATCTTTTTAATTCTTACTAAGGCTTTAACAATAGTCTATGAAAAATTTTATGTTTAAAATTAAAAATCTTATTGCATTCTCAGCAAATTTCACTAGATTTGTTAAATTGATACAACCAAAGTGAATGATATTTTTTTCACTTATTATATACTTAAATAGTATTGAATTTAGTTGTAATTATATTGAAAACTTTTTTGGTGAATTGTTGTAGTTTTCAATAAATTTTGTATTGCTTATATCAATATAAAATTTCTAATTTCAATAGAAATTAGATAAATAATTATTTATGAGAGAGAAATGTAGTTATTTTAGAAAATATCTTTAAATTATATAATACTATAAAATTACTAAATCAATCTTATTTTAGATTTTATCAATGAATTGATCAAAGCAGTTATTTAAATATTTTATTAGCAAAATATAGATAAATCTTCATCTATTTAATTCTAAATCACACTTTTAAAAAATATCTTACAAAAAATTTCAAAACTTTAAATAATTCTGAGAAATAAATAAAAATTTGTAGAATTTACTACCCAAATCTTATTATTTTAGACAATATAGAATAATAATATTTTTATTTTATATTGTCAAAAATACGGTTAAAAAATTCAGAAATGCATTTAAAATAAATCCTTAAAGTTATGAAATATTTAAATAATAGCTACCATAAGTTTCAATAATTGAAGTAACAAATTAAAGTTAAAGAAAAAGGGTTTTTATTTCTCAATATGAGTTTAAAATGTGCAGTGAAAAAAAATAATCTACCCAGGATAAAACTATACTTTAGAATGCCCTTTGGCGAATTTGGCAATTTTTTTTAGCCCCATTCCTGTTCGCGCCGATTGCAGTGTAACCAGGTAACCAATCAGATAATCCAAATAGAACCTCGACTGAATCTAAACCAATCAAAACACTAGTTGGTTTTGCCCAGCTTGGCGATCAATCGCGATCACAACTTGGCGAGAATCAAAGGGGCACCCTAAAGTATAGTCTAACCCTACACAGGGAAGAAAAATGAACAAAACATTTTTTATTTACGTGATAAAAAATACAAAAATTAATGTTATTAACTTATTTCTAAAAAAATTATTATATTAACTTAAAACAACGCTGAGGAAGAATACATGGTAAAGTTAATTCTTCATTACGAATGAAAAAATTAAATAAATAATTGAAACTACTTTCATTTTTCCTTACATAACTTAACCTTATTCATTCCACTTAATGATTCCATTGAATACAAATTACATGAAGTGAAAAATAAGCATCTTTTCGTTCCCATTTATTTCATTCCAGATAAATGTCATTATTAGAGCATTTAATTTTTAAATTATTACTACGCCATTGGTATAAGGAGTCATGTCTTTTATCCTAATTAAAAATCCGAAAAACTCAGTTTAGTTCTCAGTGACATTTAGACATTGGTCATGTTCAAATAGATAAATAATTCATCTTCAGTCAAGTCATCTAATAAATGTTTAGCTTTCTTCAGTTATGATAGTTTTTTTAATAAATCAATAATGTAAAAATGAATTAAATATCGCTTTTTTCTGCACAATTCTTCCAAGCATAGAGTAACAAATACTTTACGCTTAGAATGTCAATTTCATAAGACAATTCCAAGGATGAAAATTACCTTATCATATTCGCATTCGATGCTGATACATAGATTGTAAGACAATAATTAGATTATGTGTGAGAAATTCCAAACAAATTGCTTAAAAAAATTCAGGATTTAAAAATCAGTAGAGCAATTAGTTAACCACAAATCAAAGAATTGAAAATTCTGTTGTAAAAACGACGATCCAAATTCTCAACCATACAAAAAAATGGGGAGAAAAAAATCATCATAAAAAGATTAGCGCAAACGGAAAGGCTTGAAGAAGAGTTCGCAGAAAAGAGTTTTTTCAAAATTTTAGTTCTTAAATGTCAGTTTAAATTATCATTGCGCCTATGGGACCACGCTAGAGACCAGCTTCTGGTTCCTAAAATCATGAATGTTTTTAAATTAGAGGTCCGTAAAAGCTAGTATTTACTATATAGAGTATATCTACACGAATAAATTGCAATAATTTTAATGACTTGAAAAAAAACTTGAAAAATGTATCTTGCATTGCATTATGATTTCAGATATGAACTTTATGTAAATAGTGACATTGCTA
The DNA here is from genome assembly GCA_026290005.1 of Latrodectus geometricus. Lineage (NCBI taxonomy): Eukaryota > Metazoa > Arthropoda > Arachnida > Araneae > Theridiidae > Latrodectus > Latrodectus geometricus. Next base: position 112,207 of record JAPDSC010125274.1, on the reverse strand, counting down.
CATAGTAAATGCTTTATTATATGGAATAATGTTGATCCTGATTAAATTTTTATTTACATCACAAAGTGTTTGCGAAGAAGCTGGTCCTAAATACATCTTTTGGTGTGACCAAACCCAGGTAAAATTTAAGGACCCATATAAATAGTGCATTTCTATTAAATATAAATTCATATACATCCAATTAAACTAAACTTAGTGGCACGATAGTCTTTATAGAGCCAAAGTCTGCAGCACCCATATCCACTTTCATGAACAAGGGGACTGGCGTGGGAAGCATGTGTCCTGTTAAGGGGTGAGTATAACATGAACCCCCCCCCGGTGTTATGTTCCCAAGCATACTTGTTACTCAGTTTTATCAACTCACAGAAGGAATGAAAAGCTGAGTTGACCTTGCCCACTGAGAACTTCAGACTGCCTTAGGAATACGAAGTGCAATACTTACGCCAACGGGCTTTTCATGTGCATCTAACCTTTATTAATTTCTGAATTTATTAGCCGAAAGGGGTAAAAATTTACTGTACGGTCACCCTTGGCGACTTTTTCAAAACGTCGCCAAAAATCTCGTCCATTTGCACAAGCGAGGTTTAAAAATAAACAGAATATTGTAAAATACTGCCTGATTGGTCGGAATCCCTCATCTGCGATTGGTCAGTGTTGACTAGATTGCCAAAAAATGTTATTTATTGCCAAATGTGGAAAATTCAAGCCAAGGATGACCGTACAGTAAATCTCAGCAGCCGAAAGGTTATAGTGACTTTCTTCTAAAGATTACTCAACAGAATTAACAGAGTCGTTTCTTTAAAATGTAAAGAAAGAATGAAAATGCTTCATTTCTTAATTTTCTCGCAAGAAATCTACTAAAGTGGATAAAGAGTTATTGCGAGTACAGGTATTGCAATTCAGAACAATGGGTAGATCCCTATTTTTAAATATTCCATACTAAAAACTCATTTTAAGCATATTAATTTTTAAATGTATAAGTTAAGAGATTAAATTGTAATTCATTAAAAAAAGTGTATAAAAATGCTTTTAAATAAGAAATAATTTAAGAAAATAAAGTATGTTAAATGAAAAGTCATTTATATATTTAACACAACAATATTAAACAATCTTAATTATATTTCCATTATTTCAGGGATTTAAGTTCAATGGCTAAAAACTTCTGGCCCTGGATTACAAAAGACAATACAGGCCGCAGTGATAGTACGGAATTTGCATCTCCCGACGCGAAAGGGTAGTAGTAAACGTTGAGAATAAACATAGCTGATAATCAGTAAATTAATAGTGCTTATATAAATTACTAGCTGTACCCGCTGGCGTTGCCCGTGCATTTAGAAAATGCAGATAAGTGAATAGCGCAGGAATAGTAGTGTAGGACACGTAGACTGTCTCTCTCTCTTCCCTCCCCCCCACACACAACATTCCCCGTCGATAAAAAGGAACAATATATCCTAGATATTTTAAACGGAAAATTTTCCAAAAGATGGTCGCCAGAATTGTTTCTCAAAAGGAGCTGGTACAACCCAGAAATCAGCTATCGGCGAGCAGCGATCTCGAGAAGAAGTTTTATAAATA
>JAPDSC010125274.1:85752-110210 GCA_026290005.1 Latrodectus geometricus | reverse complement strand
AAAAAAAAAAAAAAAAAAAAACTTTTTTAATGTACTCGTTTTGGTATTTATTCAATAGTTATAATACTTTTACTTATTTCTTTCAAAAGATTCACTTTTTTCCATGGAAAGCATTGTTTGTAGTATTCTATAAACAATGCTTTCCATGGAAAACCATTACTTTGATTCAACATACACTGAATGCAGAAAACTCCGTTTGAACGAAATTGTAGTAAATATATCTAAAGTATTCATATAATCTCTAAATATCTGATAAAATATTCATTTTCCATAATCAGAATAATCGTCAAGTTTGGAAATCATTTTCACTTAGCATGATTTTCATGTTGTGATTTGCCGGCCATTTTTGTAATAGACATGTTTTTCCTTTTGGTGAAAATGTGCTTTAGGTCCCCTGCTTGGCGCGTTTTGAAAAACGCAGATGCAATAGCGAAAATTCTACAGCTATTTCAAAGTGAAACTTAATTAGCGACCAATGAAAAGGCTAAAACAAAAGAGTAATTAATGAGCATGCGCGGAAAAGCGCTTCAAATTCACGAGTTGGCGAAGAAGGGGACCTAAACCGCAATTTAATCTTTCTTTTTATCATTTCATTACTTCCTTGTTATTTATGGAAATTTATTCTATAAAATAATGATTCAATTTAAAATACAGATATTGGATGCAATTATATAGACACTCCACTTGTTATGCAAGCTACAAAGTCCTTCTATGTCCAGCTTGAGCCAATTTTAATTATTTTTATGGAGAGAAGAATATCATCAAATTTAATATATTCATTAATCAACAATATAATATTCTTAAAATCGAAATATTTTTTCACGTTTCATGCTTCAACATGCTCAAAATGGTGTTTCACGAAACTTATCGCTAATGATTATAAATCTAAATATAGAATTTTTATTTGAAATTTTGAGTGCTATTTTCAAAATATGTTTCAAATCAAACTTTATTTTCACATTTTCCAATACAAATCATTGCTATGTACGTATTTTATAACTACTTTCATTTCCATTATTTCGGTCGATTCAGAACCAAGCTAAATAAAGCGAACAGTTTCACTATTTTAACTTTCAACTGAATTGAGACTTTCTTCTTAGAACTGTCACACCACTGTAGCGGATGTACAATGAAAACAGTGAAAATATAATATACTCTGGCTTGACATGACATCTTTCGGGGGAAGATTGCCAGCAATAGAACATTTGCGGAATGAGAATACTTCCATTTGACAATATGTATTTATAATATGACTGCACACATAGTGATGTTACAGCATTTAGACTAAGAATATTACTATGACATATACATATAGTTTAAACTCACTTACTTACAAAATATATATTCAAAACAAAAGTAAAAAGGATAGTCTTCATAACATCGTTCCTATTTGGCATTCATATATTGATGGTTTGGGGTAAACTTCTTGAAGATAATGTACAGCTCTGTGTTAATCTTAACTGGAAAGCGAAACAAACAGAATATTCATTTCTTTGAAAAATCATGTATCACTCACCACGGTCCTACAAAAATTGAAATTGCTTCTGCTCTCATCTTGACGGTTATAAAAATATAAATTTAATTTTCATGTATGAAAAAATTGCTGCACATAAGATCTTAATTGAAAATTTAGATTGCTAACTATCACTTGATTTTTTTTACGTTTATTTAGACTAGAATCAATGATTATGCGAATAAATTAAAATTATTATGTTGATCGTATAGAGCTCTATGGATAAATAATAAATTCATAAAAGTTTCATTTCATTATGAAATATCATTTCAGAATGTTTATGGTTTTTCTCTCTAAACGGAGAGTGTAACCCACATTAGTTTATGAACCAATGAGCAGTGAGTATACTGTGGATAGACGCAAAAGTCTTTAAGCGGAAGCTTTTTCCTTTTTAGGATGGCTTACAAACTTTCGCCCACTTGCGGGTTTGCGTAAACACCATTACATCTGACAAATGAATGAAACTTAATTTCATAAATATTTCACACTCATAATATTGGTTGATATAATTTCCGTACAGTGTAAGTAAATAACTGTTCATACTCTTGATTATTGATGAAGTTTTGAATTGAACAAAAAAGCGCTTTCGATATCGTCTGTAAGGTGTGTCCTTTGACTTAAGCCATGCAGCAGTAGTGTTTGTGAAATCTGATTCCTTTTGGTTTATCTCGAGACATCTGTACACAGCTACTGCGTCCAAAGATAATATCTGTAAGGATAAAAGTATTAAACTTTCTTTACAAGTGATATCAACTGTAAGTATGAACACGTTTTCTTTTTATGTATGTTTCGTTTTACTAAAGCATTCGTATAAGTGTATTTACAACTTAATTATTTTATAGTTCGTTTCGACGTACTACTTAGGAAATTGTATTTGTTTATATTATTGCAATACTTTGTTACTATTTATATAAGATTTGATTATTATTCTTGCCAATCATACGTGCACTGTTACCCATTTGAAATACTACATATTTGTTGTTGCTTTGTGAATTAGAAAATCTGAAATGATAAATGGAAACATTCTTTTCTTTGATTACCGTGATTTACTATTTACTTTATATTAAGTTAAAATCACAATTAAATGTACATAATATTTGTATTTTTAATTATTGTATAACTAACAGTTTGCTAATACACTATGTCAGTTTGTGATTTAACTCAATTATCATGTTTGCGCTATTGAAAATATCATTCTCTTCTATTTATTTAATTGTTAAAAAGTTTTCATTTCTTAAAATTTAAAAATGACACTTAAATTACATTGTTTTTCTAATTTGTGTTTGCATTCATAATTGCTTCCAGTGTTTGTTATCTGGAATATTAATATTTGCTTCATCGTTATTTGTTAATTTGCCCTCTTTTATTTTTGTTGAAAATAAAAGAGGACAAATCAACAAATGTAATATTTATGGACCAAATAAAATCTACAAATGAAAGCCTATTATGTATTTAAAAATGAAACTAATTAGTTTACAAGTTAATAGTATGACTGCCTTAATTGGCAATTATATTTCATGATAATAATATGTGTTTTGATTCAAGTATGTACACAGATAAATTTTATATAAAAATATTTAACATTGTTCTTTAGAAAAAAATATAAAAATGTTATGTTACTACATTTACTTATTTATATTGCTGTACCAGAATAAACACTTTCAAAATCCCAAGTTTCAACTTGTACATGAATCGTTTATGCTTTGGTGGTATGCCAAATTCAATGTGATGGAAAATTATTTATTTAAACATCACATTCCACCTGTACCAGGATTTTAACCGTTTTCCAAGATAGTTTTCCTTGAGGTAAGATTCAACAAAAACTAATCTATCATCTATTTAACTGTTATTAAAGGATTTGTTGCAGCATAAAAATTATCGAACTTAAAAATACTTTGAATTGATTTATGAAACAAGCTTTTTACAATGCATAAACACGAAATTAAATGTTCATCTGTTAAATGTAACCGATGTTTGGTTTTTATGGCTTTCATGGTTGAAAAAGCAGATCCCATTTTGTTAAGTTGTTTCTATTTAATTCTCCTCTGTACAACGACAAATTTGTTGTATTACTTTGCGCAGTTTGTTTTACGTTTTAAAGCTAAATTTTAAATAATTCATTAATTCTATGTCAAAAATTATAAATTAAATTGTTATTTAGGCTCAGAGGTTATTATCAGGATGGTTGTGTAGACTAACTAAAATGTCTTTGCAGTCGATCAGGGTCAATGTCTTGGCCACCCCTGATATATATTCTTCATTATGTTTCATCATTAAGAAAATAAAAAGCTTTAACTAGGGGATAAAGGGATATTACTTAAAAATAATATAAGTTAATCAACAAAAATACTTTATTCATGTATCTTGAATAAAGACAAGCCAAAAAACATTCTGATTTTTCTCCTTTATTCTCAATTTGGAGAAGGTCCCAATTGATAAATTTTGTTTCTTGTTCATTATAATGAATCAGTTTATATTTACTATTTTTTCTGATGTATCAAAATTAAGTTGTTTTGCTATGTTCTAGTAATAGCTCATTATTGCTTTATAATTTATTCATTGAAATATCTTGCCATGTCTTCATTCATTTTTCTGTGAAAATTTTAGTTAAAAAATTTTATTTAAAAAAATGAAAATATTCAAAAGCATTTTAATGTTGATAAATAATTGGAATGCTATAAATTTAATTCATGAATTAGTATGCTAGTTATTATTCTGTAATGTCGATTTTTGACATAATGTTTTTGTACAAGAACTTCAGTAGCCATTTCAAAATCTAAATTCATAAGAATACAATTTAAATATTCTTACTTTAAGACATAATTCACACTTACTTGAAAACTGATCAAAAGTATGCAAATATTATAAAAAGTACTTTCAGTCAGGGTTGGTTGGGTTTAGTGACGCAAGATCCAGGTTAATTCCCAGTGAACGGTACGCTCCTTGTACGGTACCCATATATACAACGTTACGCATAAATACAATTACAATTAATTGTACATAATATTGTATAAAATTATATTATTTGTATAAAATAATATAATTTTATATTATATAATTATATTAATTGTATATTGTATAATTATATTAATTGTATAAAAATAGCATACCGTACACTGGGATACAGCCCAAGATCCAAAAAAGACATGCTGCGCCAGTACTTTCAGTCAAAAACATGACATTCAAAAATTAAATTAGTTTAAATTCTTTTTAATTTGAATTGATCCCCAGTCTTGTGGGATGTCTTATTCATGTCCGACATCTTCGAGCTTTGAAAAGCGCTCACAAAATGCTATAAAAAATTCTTGTATAATTTGCAGAAATGTGCCATGGGTTAGCTTACTCCTAAATAAACAACTAAATAGCATAAGAAAGTTGAAATGAGGAACACTGAATGGGAAAAATGTGGGTTGATCATATTTTCTACCTTGCCTTTGGAAATTGCAGTGTGTGCAATTAGAGGATTAAAGGTTTTTCACAAATTCTTTGAAATATTAATCAAATTGTTTTTACCTTTTTGTTTCATTTCCTTTTTACTTTAACTAACAGATAATTGTTTCAATATCGTACAGTATTTTCTTACAATGGAATAGACTCAGGATTGACCTAATGTGGGGAAAAAGAAAACTGGGTATTAATTGAACTGAATTTATGAATTGAACTGAATTTATGACAGACATATTTCTATTACCTGTATACCTTAAAGAATTCATTTTATGAACAATTAACTCATTAGTGTTTTAACACACTATATTTCCATACAACATATTTTATTTGTAATTTACTGCATTATATATTTTAAAAATTTATCTATAAATGAAATATGTGAGTAAAAGACATGCTGAATTAATAATGAATTGAATTTTTTAAATTAATTCAGAAAAGACAATCTTTAATGAAAGTACTAAACAAAACTTATTAATATAGTGTTTATTGTAGGAAAAAATTTTATTTTCCAATTTTTTAAAAGAAAGTTTTATTTAAAACATTTGGTATCTTATAATTATTAATTGCCATAACTATGAATAAGATGATCTAGAATTTTTATAATTTTTGCAAATATATGAGCATTGGGGTAGTTAATATAATGCATTTATCAATTGATATTATATCAATGAAAGGTTTTATTGATATTATATTAAACTATATAAAAATTAATCTATTTTGCAAACATATGAAAAATAAAAACTGTGTAACATGAACTGTTAAACAGTAATTAGCTAAGATTGCTTATTTGGATAGCGTGATTAAAGTAAAATAAACCACAGAGGAAAAAGCAAAAAAACCTTTAAAACTAACTACTGTTTAACAGTTTGATACACAATTTTTAATTTTCATATGCTTGCAAAATAGATTAATTTTTATTTAATCTAATAGCAATAGCAAAAAACATTTTCATATGATGTGATTTTTCAGAATATTATAAAATAATATTTTTTAATTTTGTGTTTTTAAAAAGAATAGCAATAAATGGTTAGTAAAATATTGAAAATACTATTTGATATTTTTTAGTTAAAAACTTAAAGGTAATTAAAAGTTGATTATTCATGTGGTTTAAAGATAGCTTCTTCAAGTGTTTAAAAAATGCACATTCTTAATCCATTTTAAAAATCTACTTTGGATTTTAAAAAAATATTTTTTCATGGTATTTTTAATCAGTATTTCTTTACATTTAAATTTTATTTTTATTCCTACTTGTTTGAACAAGCTCATAAATTACAGATGATACATTTAAAATTTCAATCTTGATCCTTATTTATTCTTTTGGGTAAAAATATGTGATTATAATCTATATTTTTGTATGCTTTTTTAAAGAGTATATGAAAATCTTATTTCTAGTTAAAAGTCAAGTATTAGAATATAAAAAACTATTTCTCTTTCTACAAAGTGACAGTAATAAAAGTTGTTGATAAATAGGAAGTGATTAATCTTGTCTGTAACTGGAGTAGAGTGTTGTGATGATGTCATTCATTGCATTGTGAGTAATGAGTAATTAGACAATGCCAAATATTTAAGCAAAAATAAATGTCATGATTTTTAATTTTGCATTGTTAATTTGAATTGCCAAAATAAAAATAACAGATCTTTTTTGTAGGGGAAATTATATTTTTTTTTAATTGCTATTATATGAGTAGTTAAATTACAAAAATAGTTAAATTTCTAGTTATTCATTTTTATACATGCTTTCAAACTTTATTATTTTTAAGTAATTAATTTTATTGTGTTGTAATTGATAAAAGAAAAGGATAAATTTTTTATTAGCAAAGCATTGTTTTGAGAATTGCCATTGTTAAGAAGATATTAGTCAATAATAATGTAAATTTAAACAAAAATATCAATTGTATAGAATTTGCTAGTTTGTTTACTATTATTGTTTATTTTGTTACATGACTTAAATTTAAAATATTTTAAGTTGAGATTAATAAAAATATTCTCGAAAAAATGAGTTTTTTAGTTTTTACTATTAACTTAACATTTTTTTCCATTTTATATTAAAATGATTAGGAAAGCAAACATTTCAGTATACTATGTAGGTGTGAAAATTAAATTGTTTGATAACAAAAGGTTTTTTTTATTTTATATTTTTTTAATAAAATACAAAACTTGGAATGTAATTCAAAATGATTATGAACAATTATTTTTGAGGAGGAACAGCCAGTCAGCCTGCACAAGATGAGCTTTATTTTGTTTTCCAGCTCTTAAATGAAAAATACTTTATTTGAATTTAAATATTTGTATTAGTAACAATTCATTTTGTCATTCAGAGATATTATTGAGCAGTCCTTTTTGAGCAAATAAATATGCTGTTACAAATTTAAATTTATTTTTATAGATCTATAATAATCTTTGCGATTATTATTGCAAAGTTAAACTTAATAAAAGATGTCTAAACAAAAATTAACTTAGATGTTACATATAATATTCTTTATTTTTAATTTGCTTAAATTACAAAGCATTTTTTATTATCTAGTCATTTTCTTGTATGTTAGTTATATTGAGTTTGTTATAACAAGATATGTAATTCTTGCAAGTAAATTTTTTTGTAAAAAGTCTTAAGAATTATTTGTCTTAACTCAGAAAGGCAATAATATGATAAATGTTAGAGAAATAAGAAATTTTATGAAATGTATCAAAATAATTTATGTGGAATTAACCAAGTGAAAAAATTAATAAAAATATTCACAACTAATTCTTTGAAAATTTTTTATGAACTATTTTGCTTCAAGTTGTCAATATTGTCTATTTTAGCAACTTCTAATAAATAATAAAATAACTTTTGTTTCAATTAAATTTTTTTTCAGCTGAATACTGCATAAAATTAAATTAATCTTCAACAAAAGTTTTCAAATTACTTCAAAAAAGATATTGTCCCTAAGCCTTTTAGGATAAGCATTGAAAGATTCAAAGCTCAATGACAACTCCTGTTATTATTTTATTTCTCTTAAAGTGAATTTACTTTTCTATAATTTAAATAAACTTGAATTAAAAATCATGTTTAAACATATAATTTTTTCTATACTCAGTTGTGAGACAAATCTCATGGGACCCATATCTATTTTCTTGACACAAGGCCCTGGAATTTGGGTGCCAGGGCATATAGGAATAGAAGGTAATGAAAGAGCTGATGAACTTGCAAAACAGGGATCCTCTTTCAATCCAATAGGAATGGAATTCTTTTGTGGGATCAACATGATGACTACATGGAAGGCCATTCAAAAATGGGAAAAACAGGAGATGAACAAAGTTTGGCGTGACTCTCCTGGACAGAAACATGCAAAAAGCATGATTTTCAACTCATCTGAGAAAATTGCATCTGAAATTCTTAGACTCCCAAGATTGAAGACTCAAGTAATTGTAGGCTTCATTACTGGGCACTATCATTTCAGGAAACACCTTCATACAATGGGGCTTTTTAAACAAGAACCAATTTGTCGGAAATGCCACGCAGGGGTAGAATCAGCTCATCATATCCTATATGAGTGTGATGCTCTTGCCCTTACAAGATTCACTACTCTAGGTAATCCATACCCTAAAGAGTTACACCTAAACTCCATTGAGGGCCTATCAGACTTTATAAACAAAGTAGGTGACCCAAGACAATGGAACTAGGAAAAAAATTGGGCTTGGAGCATGGTACAAAATGCAACAATGCAGAGGTGCCCCACATCTGACAAACTCAAGAGAAGAAGAAGAAGAAGGCCCTGGAATGCTGGACACGTGCTGATTTAGCAGTTAGCTTAACATGAAACTCCCAATGTTTAATTCCTAAGCCTTCTTGGTGCTCAGTTTTCTCGACTCACTTTGTTGACCTGATGCCCAAACTTTGGGCCTATGCTTTAGAAGCATTACCACAATGCCACCCAGGTTTCTGTGATTCTTGTAATTATACAAAAGCACATAATTTTGATCAGTTTAAAGTCTAATATTTTAATTTGTAATTTTGAATTTAAATTAGAATTAAAAATATTTATTTTTGAAACAATTATTTGAAGATACTAGCAACATTTTTTTAATATAATATTGTGTAATATTAACATTCTGTTTCAGCATTGCTCTGACAGTTGAAGATGATAGCTGATGGCTATCTTGTTGGAGATGGCTCCTGGGAGTTACATGTTCTTGTTACAGATTTGCAGGTGGAAAGGACTCTTCGTGTGAAGGGTGATCTTCACATTGGAGGTCTTATGCTGAATTTGGTTGAAGAATTAGGTAAATAATTTTCTTATTGCATCCAATATTAAGGCATATAATCTTTTATACATGGTGATTAATCTTACAACAAATTAAAAGCACAATAAATAGTGCATTGTTTTTATTCTGTTATTTAAATCATTTAATAAGACTCTCATATCATAAAAATAAATTCTCTGAATAAAAATTATGGTACATTTTTGTCTTTTAAAAATAAGTTATTTAATTTATTTTATTAAAAGATTCATGTTCAATTTTTTACTCCTGCTAGGCCATTATCACATTATTAAACATTGTATCCCTACTAAATAGGTAAAATTTTAGAATTTCCACAGTTCTTACAATTTGTTGTGAATAGTATTCTGTAGAGAATCACAATAATTGGTTGCAATAATTCTTTTCTCTACCAGTATTTTAAATGGAATTAGAAATTTTAAATATCTTAATCACTTTAATTTATTGAGCAAAGACCTTTAGACCATTCTTCATATGTAAGTGTATTGTCTTATACCTTTCTCGCATGCTTCTCCCCACATTAATAAATTTAAAAATAAAAATAATTTGATGGAAAATTACATAAAACAATGCATTATTTAGGCCTAATTTTATGTGCCTTATATGTTAATTAGTTTTGTGTTTTATTTATTAATTGTATTATCTTTCTTAATTGTATCTAAATATCTCTGTTACTTTGACATCAATTGTTGTTTGTAAAATTTGTATGTATTTATGTAAAAATACAGAATTTTGTTTTTATAAATGAATAAAATACAGTGTAAGTCTATGAATGTAAATTTAAAAATGATTCAGATTATTATATTTGAATAGCAATAATATTTCTATTAAAATATTTGGATGGAAAATTAGTTTGATTTTGAAACTTATTTTTATATGATGTTTCAATTAATGAGTGTTTTCGTTACAGATGTAGCGATTGATTGGTCTGATCATGCACTTTGGTGGCCTAAGAAGAACATGTGGCTTTGTCGAACACGATCTACTCTGGATCAGTGTGGCATTCAGGCTGATGCTCTCTTACACTTTACACCAATGCACAAATTTTTGAAATTACAGTTGCCAGATTTAAGATTTATTGATATTAAAGTAGATTTCTCAGCCAAGACATTTACTGCAGTACGAAAGTTATGCAAGGAATTAGGTATATCATTTAACACTTTATTTTATCTAAATAAACATGGAATAAAATAAAAATAAAAAAGTGTAGTGTAAATTAAATTTGCACTTAAAATATGTGATATAATCACTTTGTTAAAAAAATTAATTAATTTTGTTTATTGATTGCTGTAAATGTTTGCACAAAATTTTGATAAATATTGATATTTTAATCTGTTTTATAAGTCAGAAAAATTAGTGAATTCTCTAAAGAGAAAGAAGAAAAGTATTGAATTACATACAATACTTATTGCTTTATTATACATCAAATGAAATTTATATATTTATTATATTTTAATAAACATATAAATTGTATGCTAATTTATATTTTTCTCTATAATTTTGTGCTCTTTATGAAAAATGTGATAAAGTTATGTTCCTTATGAGTCTTAAATATTGTTTTATCAACAGGTATTCGGCATCCTGAAGAGCTTTCTTTGTGTCGTCCATTAACTTCAGATCATTTAAAGCGAAACTATGCTCGTGGTGTCGGGTGCACACCTCGTCAGCGCAGCAAAGAACCAACTGCTGGAATGAATCTCAGCCAAAACAACAATAACAAGTCTGATGGGTTTTTAACTCCAGATACTTCAGGATCAGCTGGTACTCCATTAAATACAGTGAGCTTGAACTATTACCCTTTTTAAATATTATGTTTACTCCAATAATTATTAAAAGTAATGACTTTATAATTAGCTAATTTATTTTTGGTAAAATCATTTAAAAAAATTAAATAAAATCCACTTTGAAAATGTAATTATGTGATGTAAGCCTGTTTTAAAATGATTCCTATGAGGATTCTATTTTTTTTTCCTTAATAATCTCTGAATTTCCTTTGAACTTTTTATTTTGAAAAATTAATGTATTTTTAATTTATTTAATGCTTTATCAAATATAAAAATTTAAAAAAATTATATTATAGATTGATCCTTCTATCACTTTTGAGCACTATAGGTCCTTGGTCTGATTATACTTTATGTACAAAAAATGATTATTTGCGCCATAAACAAACCAAACCAACACATTTTAAGAGAATTTTTTGAGAAAATTTATTACATGAACTGTGTGATGGTGCCAACTAACCAGCATATGCTGATGTTTACAATAAATTTTCAATTATTTTTTTATAGATTTTGTAAATTCTGATTTATTTCCATTTTTATCTCAAGATAAAAATTTTCAAAGAATTTGCTTAAATCCTGAATATTTTTTTAATTATTCATGAATTGTTATAATATATTTAATGATCTAGTTTGTTGACATTTCAATGATCAGTGAAACCAGCAATTGATAATTTTAAGGTTCCACATATAAATCTAACCCCTTACTTGAAATCTGATTTTTTTTCATTGCATGAATGTATACAGTAAATTTTTACTCAATTATTTTTAACTTAACTATTTTATAAGCATATTTGATTTTCAGAAATAATAAAACAAAATAGTTTTAAATTTATATAATTTAAAAATTAAAATTCTTTAAATATTAATAATCTGCTTTGTATATGATTATCTAATCATTTATTTTATTATTTTTGTTATTTAATCACTTAAAAAGTTTAAAAAATCGTTAAAAATCTGTATTTTTTCCCATTATTTATCTTTATTTACCTAGAATGTTTATGTAATTTTCAAATAAAAAGGTATCTATAATATATTTCTTAACATTGTCCATTGTGAGTACCCGTATGCTAAATGTTGTATATATATTTGATGATCGCTTATATTTTATTAACATTAGATTTTTCAATTTAACCAGTCAATCTTTGTTTAAATTTATTATTTGTTATAATTTTATTAGTCATGGTCTGATGGACGAAATTATTCACCTTCTACTGCCATGTTCAATGGTTCTTCATCCTTTTTGAATTATTCTTCTGATGCTAACATGTCTTCCACTGATTTGCCTTTGGCTCACAGCCCTAGAAGCCCATCTGAAGAGGCAAAGCAAACTATTCTACGACCCAAATCTCTTGCTGAAAGAGCACGTTTAAATGCTGGGTAAGTGTGCTCATGCCTTAATAAGCATCTCTTTAAGCTTAAAACAATATTTATTGGGTTCCCCACTTTTAAACTATTATGTGTTTTTGACCAAAAAAGAAAAAAAAAATTTAAATCGTTTAAAAAATTGTCTAAGGTAAAAATTGGGGACTTCTTAAAATTCTTTATTCAGTAGGTATAATGTTGAAGTTATTTAAAAATTCTGTGTTGTCATACTCATATATATAAATGTATGAAATATACATTTATATATATGAACTTTTGATTTAAAAGTATTAAATGTAATAACTGTAATTATAAATTGTATAAAAATCCTTATATTTTATATTTTCAAAAATCGTATCATTATATTTCATATTTTTACTTTAACTGCAGTTATCATTGCAGCACATATAAAAGTATTTTGTATAAAAATATCTTTTTAAATCTTAATTAAATAATACAATTTGTGTACCTAAAAATTTACTTAAAATTAAACTTGTATGCATTTTTAAACATCTAAAGAATGTTTGGTGATTTAATATTAGAATCTTTATCAACCTTTTTTGGTCATGTGAAGTTTAACTTCTTTTGATATTATATATCCTTTTTGGTTATTTCTAATAAGAATATTGTGTAAATAAATTGGAGATTTTAATATTTTTGTAATTTTCAGATGGTTGGATTCTTCTTTATCCATCATGGAACAAGATATCAGGGAATTTGATTCTTTACTTTTGCGCTTCAAATTTTATTCTTTCTATGATTTAAATCCTAAGGTTTGTAACCATTTTAAAGAATTTGTTTAATTTTTTCACTATATTAGAGATTAAAGAAAATTTATCCTTTTTATAAATTTTTCGTACATTAAAATTTTGAAAAATTCACTTAATGTGTTAAGTTACTAATACATTTTCATAAAAACAATGAAGTTTAAAAATAACTTCATTGTTTACCAATTACTTATTAAGAATGGTTTTATCTTTTACTAATAATACAGTTCCTAATTAATAATATTTCTAATTTTTTTACCTGTGGTATTCATATTCTAAACTATAACTTCATAATAATGCTGAAAAAGATTAAAGATATTTTAATTTACATTTTATGATTAGCTCACTTGAATTACATTTAATTTATACTAACTAAAATATTAGCTCCATTTTCTAATTAGTATGAATTAATGAAATGGAGCAATAATTTTTTTACTTATTTTCATTTGTATTTTGAAAATTATCAACTTGTTAAATAAATATCTTTAACTGTGGTTTTAATTAAAAGTATTTGTATGACTGCTATCATTATTTGAAATACCTAAAATCATTGCTTATTAAGAATTTTATTTTATGATTTTTATTCTTTCACTTTAAAAAAATGCTTTGACTTAACAATTTATTAAATCTTTTAATTTTTTAAAATCAAATGGTATTCTCAATTTGAAATGTGAGACAAATAGGTTGTTTCACCTCGACGCATGAATTTCACAGGAACTTCTTTACACAAGCCACCTGCTATGGCAATAAATAGCTACTTCTTGCTTTGAAAACTTGGCAGGTTTACAGGAAGTCTGCTCTACTTATTTATGTTTGAACTGGAAACACTCCAGCTTAGTGGTTTCTCAAGTTTCACTTATGTTTTTATTTTTTATTATATTTTTGTGATACAAAAAATATTTCATTTACAACTACTTTAGATGAAATGATATCTGTGTGTGGATTGTTTTACTTTTCAAAATTATATCCATTTTATATTTTGTGTTATAGTAATATTTTCTAGCTTTTGTAAAATATGTTTTTAAATGTATTTCTTTGTGCTATTCTGGGAAAATTATGTTTCATTCATTTTGTTGTGGAAATTTACAATCAATTTGTTTAAAAACATCTTACTATCTTTCTTTTATATAAATACTCTAATAAAGTTTTTTCTTTAACATTAAATTTTAGAGTAGAAGAGTTTGCATTACAGTTCTATATATTGTTGTACATTAAAATTTTTACTATTGTAACTTGTAAAAAGTATAGTTCTGTACATGATTCATATTACCATATATTACACAGATTTTTTTTTTTAAATACAATTTGTGATAATAAATATATTGGCTTTTACATGTTGATATTTCCTAGAAACTGTTTAATGATCTTAGTTTCTTATTTTTCTTGTCAAAAAGCACAAAAATGTAACTGTCATAATTAAAAAAAAACCTGAAAATATAAGGCTTCCAGAAAATTTTTAATTAAATGTGATAAATTAGACTGTACTAATTAGGATAACAAAGATATTTCTTTTCTATATATCAATTTAGTAAATCAATAATTCAAACTAAGGTTTCCATAGAATATAAATAACTTTTTTCCTGAATGTAATTCACAGTACCGTCCTTTTTTTCTCCCTGAGTGAAAGGGAAAAAAGTGCTGTGTTATCCACAGTGGTGTATAGTTCACAGCAATTTTTTCTGGTGAATAGTCAAAAATATATATTGCTGATAATATGGGTGTCATGTAAAATACAAAATGCACAGTATGATTAAAAATATAATAAATTGTACAGAAAAAACATCCATTATGTAAAAAATCTCTTTGGACTCACCTCATCGCAAAGTGTGACTAACAGATAAAAGCATGAGATCAATCAAGAGTGATAATTTTAAGAAGATTGTAGTAAAGATAATTGGTTTTCAGTTCCTAATGACTTTCAAAACTATGTTATGCATATTTTAAAAGTATAAAATATGTTTCCTTCGTTAGTAATTAAATGAAAGTAATGGATTATTTTTAAATTGTGTATTGGATACATTTTTCTTTTGTATCCCGCATCCTTTGTTTTCAATTCATATTAACACATTTGTTGCCCTTTTCTAAATTTGCTTTAGCTATAGCTTTTAATTTAGAATCTGCTGAACTGTTAATTTAAAATCTGTAACTAAAACATTTTTGCTTCCATATGCTAATATGAATATTTTCACAATGAAACATCTCACATCAAGACAAAAAAGCAAATTGCAACTGTAATATCTTTCCAAGAAACTAAATTCATTCTTACACATAACTGGGCAAAGCTGATTATAGCTGAAATAAGTCAGCCATGACCCCACATGTTGTTTATTTTTTGTAAAACATAAACTGTATTTTTTTTTAAATTTGTAAGCTTTTCTGATAACGAATGTTTTTTATCAGATTATCCATGCCATTGTATTACATTCACAATGTAATTCAGAATTTTCTTAACACATAATCCGCAGGTTATATACAGGAAAATACAATAAAGCAAATATTTTCTAATATTGACTCAATACAAATTAATGTATTTTTTTATAATTATTATACTTTTTTTCTTTCCTTAGTTTGATGCTGTGAGAATCAACCAAATATATGAACAAGCAAAATGGTCGATTTTAGCTGAGGAAATTGATTGTACTGAAGAAGAAATGATGTTATTTGCAGCACTTCAGGTATTTGAGAAGAGATCTATTTACTTCAGATATTCTTCAACATATACATAATGTTAATAAATACCTAAAACATTAAATATGTATTAATAGACATTTTCTGTGTATTTTTATCATAACTATGAAGATTATATTACTTCTTAGAGAAAGTTATTTTTTGTAATACTTAATTTAAATTGTTTCTCAATTTTTGTAAATACTTCATCCCAGTTTTGGAAAGAAAAAATATATTTCTAATGTTACAAATGTCATTTTTAAAAAATTATCATTAATTTAATTAATTAAAAAAGTTTGATTATAAAAATGTGTTTGCTGATTCTAGGAATTAAATTGTTTTAGAATGTATGTGTAAAATTTATATATAAAAAAAACCTGTTGATATTGAAAGAAATTAAAGAAAATAATTATCATGAAAGGAATAATAACATTCTATTTTCCACTTATCGCAATTTAGATGTGATTTCTTCAAAAATTATTTAAAATAATTTAATTGTTTTCTTTGTTAGGTTTATATTAGGTCTGACAAATTATATATTATTATCTAGAATTGCATATTATGAAAATGTTTCAATTTAAATTTTATGGAAGGGAAATAATGCTGAGATGCTACAATGGAATTACTGATGTAGATTACTTTCATGTTATAAAGCAGCCAATGAATTTCTATTTATGTTATTTAAATTATATACAATTTTCAAATATAATTTACTAATTGAAAAATAAAATTCTTAGTGATAATGGGTATATAAACATTTAAAAAAAAAAATCAGTAAATAGAATTTTAAGGGGTCTGTTTTATTGAACCTTATTATGCTAATTAGGTTAATTATTTTCAATGAAGTAAATTGCTTTTAACCATTGGTAATTATAGGTTCAAGTGAATTTGCAAGCTAATCATCCTCAGCCAGATAATTATCAAGATGATGAAGATGTTGAAGCTGCTCTTACAGATCTTCAGGTTACTCTAGAAGGAACACTAATCAGCAAAGGAAAGGTCAATATCACAAATGTCCCTGAGCTATCTGATTATTTGTCCTTCATGAAGTAGGTGTTAAAAATATTTTATTCTTATTTAGTTTATCTTTTAAATTTGGATTTATATTGTTTTTGAAAATGTGCTTATTTTATACCTTCAAACTTTTAAGACAGTTTGGAAAACTGTTTTTGAGATCTATTAACTTGATTGAAAGCAGTGAAATTGATGCTGTAATTTATGCTCATAAAATGCCGCTTATAGAAAATTCCATTTTAATCCCTTACATTATGACTAAGAAAATAAATGTGAAATTGTGTTGACTGCAGATATTATCGTAACTTGTCATAAGCATTGCTGAGGTACCCTACCCTTTCTGTGTGTACCTTATCAATATCTTTTTGGGAAATAATTCCTTAGAGCAGTGCTATAAGATATAATACAATGTAATGATAATATTACTGTGATGCATTTTCTTTGGATTATTATCCATAGTGATTAAAAACCAAATCAAATCCAAACTGAAGTCCTTACGTATATATTATTCTCTTAGCAAATGGTATATAGTGTTAAAAATTTTGATTGTGAAGTTCCCAAACACAATTTTTCCTGTCAACTCAAGCTTTCCCTCAATATTCTTCAAAAAACATCAAGAGATCCTTTTCAGGTCACCCTTTTTAGATTTTTCCATTCATCTTGTCCAAACAAAAATAACTCACGAATTAAAAAAAGCAAAAAATTTTTTATCAAAGTTACACTTAAAAGTTATTCACTTACATTATTAGCTATTATATTTACAGATTTAGGATTATTTTATAAATTTTCGTGTACATTGTTAAGGATTAAAATGTTTCATTTTGAATATTAGCAATAATGTTTGTTAATTTATTTTATTTGTTTTAAGATCATTTCAATTTTCTTGATAATATTTTTTTGTTTTATTGTAATAAAAATTTCAGTCCAACTTTATAATATTTTTAGTAAAATCATTATTTTAAAATTTGTTTCATCCTTTTTATTTTTCAGTATGCCATTTCCAAAATTTATGTATTTAGCATTTTGTTTTGACAATACTTTTATATTTCAGACCTAAGCGCTTCACTCTAAAGGGCTTCCGAAGGTTTTATATTACACTTCGTGACACTTACTTGAATCTCTATAAGTCAAAAGATGATGGGCCATCTTTGAGCATATGCTTAAAAGGTACTTCTAATAATGAAAAAAATTATTCATAAATCCTTTATCATTTTAATTATTTATAAATAGTATAATTTGTTTGACATTTTTGGGGGAATAAAAAAAAACAAGTATTTAGTAAAAGAATGTCTTCAGAATCTACAAAATTTTTATTGTAAAGTTTCGTAAATCAATCATTTTATACATACTAAATGATTTTAATATTATTGTAAAATTATGCAAATATATAATTGATTCTTCTAGTAGAAAATTAATTATTGAAGAATATTTTTCCAATATCTAATTTTTATTAATGTTATTAATTTATTTTTATTCTGGTAATCATAATTTGGGTAAATGTTTTTCTTGATATAATGTACATTTATATATAATTATTTATTTAGTTTCCGTAAAATAAATATACCATTTAATATTGGTAAACGTTTGCTTACAATTCTATTACTTGATTTAAAGACATAATGTTATCTTCATTATTTTAATACTGAATTAAATAATTGTTTTGATGCCTGTGGTTTTAAAACAAAAAGATGTAAAGAATTTGAATTATCAATTTATTTCTTTACTAATATACAATAACTGAATCATTGTTTTTTGTATTTTCAATTCAATAGTTTGTTGGTTTTATTCACACTTTTGACATATGTATTTGTAGTAGTCGGGAATCCAATTTATACTAGAAATTTCCTTTGAATTAGTTTTCTTGTGTAAAAAATGACTAGCTTGATCAACATTCTTTCACATTACTCTAAAGAAAAATATTTTTTAATATTTTATATTTTTATATGAATCATTTTGTGATTTAACTGATGGCTGTGGACTTTCAACCCCATCTTTATCACTGTTGCATGCATCCACAAATTTATATTAATTCTTCCTTTCATCTGTAATTTTATCAGTTGTATAATTTTTCTTCAAGCAGTTTTGTTTTTGTATGTGTGAAAACTTTCTTGATAATGAATAAATTTAGCTTTTAGTTCTATTATAACTATTTAATAAAGGAAATTAAGTAGCTAAAGACTAAATATTGTTATTGATTTCATTATGTATAATAAGAAAAATCAAAGTTCTATATGAATAAATGTTGTAATGCATCATTTTTACGATTCATTATTAATAGGGGTTTTTTGGGGGGGCATGCAAATATATTGTTTTTTTCTCTGTTTTAGCTTCCAATTTTTAAAAACTAAAATTGGAAACAAAATAAAAAAACAATAAAATAAAAAAATACACAGTATGATTAAAAATATAAGTTGTACAGAGAAAATATTTCTTTTGAAAAAGATCTATTTGTATTCACCTCATTACTAAGTGCGATAAACTGAGATGAAAGTATGAGATCGACCAAGAGCGATAATTTTGAAAAGATTCTTGTAAAACTTCTCAAAAATTTTTTATTGAATTTTAAACTGAAGTGTGACATTAAAAAAAAATATCTATTTTTGTTAATAAGAATAAGTGATATAAATGGATTATTTTCAGACTGCACATTGGATAGATTTTTTCTTTTATATGGCGCATGCTATATTTGTCGCCATTTTTTTTTATTTGCCTTTCTTATAGCTTTTAGTTTAAAATCTGTCGTGTAAATTAAGCATTTTTGTTTCCACCTGAGCATATACGAATTTGAATATTTTCAGCATGGAACAACACAGGTCAAGGCAATGTGAAATGATGTTAGCCAATTGCAACAATAATATCTTTCCAAGGAACCGTATTTGTTCTTGAACGTAATGGGACAAACTGATTATTTCTGAAACAAGTCAAAAGAGCAATGTCATCGTTTGTTATTTATTTTATGAAACATAATCAGCATTTATTTCAAAACATAAAGCTTTTTTGATGCAGAATTTATTTTATCAGATTATCCATTGAAACATATGATATGCTAACTGAAATTCAGAATTTTTTTAACAATTAATCTACGGATTATAAACAGAAAAATGCTATAGCTGTGCTGGAGGTCAATGTTTCCATTTTTTATTTTGGTGACCTCACAATATCTTCAAAAAGTTTATGGGACCTCATAAGCATTGTGCAAATCATACACTAAGCCATAAGCATAGTGCATAAGGGAAATTGTCAGTTTTTTAACTAGCACTATAATATGCTATTGCAGAGTATAAGCTCGTTAACTTTAGTTTTTAATATAAGGATAAAAATCTGAAAAAAGTTGCAAACTTTAAAATTGTGTAATAATAATTCAATCAAGTAAGATCAGACATTAACTATTATCCATCTATTAAAGTATAATAGCACGGGAAAAATAACTGCTGAGAAAGAAATCTTACTTCTAACATCATATATAAGGATTAAACATCAATGGGAAAAGTGTGCTAGTTTATTGTAATATTATGAAACCATGACAAAATATTCAATACTGCATGGGAAAGTGTTTTAATATTCTTTAAATTTCATTGACGTTTTGATTTTTTTATGGTTATTTTAAAATTTTTATAGTATGCCTCATGCAAATGTGTCAGAAAGGCAAAAAGAAGTTTGTTGATATATCAGGAATTGTTGGGAATTTTATGCCAAATATTCAATTAAAAATATATCAACATTTTCATTTTCCTTTTATTTTTATTAACTATTTTCTGATACATTGTGTAAAAATATTTGTTAATTTTAAAATTATCATAAGTTAAAGAAGTGTAAAATTAATAAAAATTTTAGTAATTCCTACTGCAGATCTCACAGTTTAAGAAACTTTGCTTTAGATTTATCTTAAAGTTTTCTTTATTATATATGCTCTGTCGATGCTTATAAAAATGTGAAATTGAATAGGGCGGTTAAAAATTAAAATATTTTTATAGGTTGTGAAGTGACTCCAGATGTAAATCTTTCTCATGGAAAGTATGGCATTAGATTAGAAGTGCCAAATCATGAAGGCATGACTGAATATTGGATTCGATGTAGTTCGGTATGTATAAACCTTTTAATATTATAAACAGAATTGTTATATTTAAACTACACATTTATCACATTAAGAAATTTTATCTCTAAAAAATGACTTTGAAGCTATCACTATTAAAAATAAGGTATTTTTCATGCTGAAAATTTAAAAAGTTTGTTTTTTATTTATGAAGAGTAATAGTAATTTACAATGAATTGCATAATTAATTGAAAAAATCAGGAAAACTGAGAATTACACACCTTATAGCTATATTGATAATGGCAGTGTTGATTTATGGAATAATAAAAAACATAAAATCATTCACTTAATTTTCAAGTGCATTCTTTTAATATTTACAGAATGTATTGAAAATGTTCTGAAAATTACATATAATATTCTGTAAGTATATGAAGTTCAATTTGCTTATTAAACCTTAATTTTTGTGATTTAAAATGTCCAATCATTTTAAATATAACTCAAATAACTTTTGCCAAAGTGGTAATTGAAAAATGCATTGGTTTATCAAATTCAACATTCCATGTGTTTGATTCTGACTTCGAGCATGATTGTTAGGGATTTGAAATCCTCTTAAAACTAGGTGCCAATCAATCAATCATAGGCAAAAAGTAAATGTAAATTTACAAGTAAGCCAAACTAAGGTTGAAAAAACTAAGAAAATTGATTTCTTCTCAAAGTATTCTTTGATTATAACTTTTTAATTCCTTTAAGTTCATTTGATTGCATAAGTTTAAATCCAACATTGTAAAATAATTTTTATTGCAAAAACTGAAAATATTTAAACTATAAAAATTTTTGTATTAAATTAATTTTATATTTTGTATTCATTTAATTTCAAAATTGGTTTATTTAGCAGTAATTTAAATATTTTCCTATTAAAAAATAAGTTTTAAATTATATGATTTTTTTTTACTTTGATTTGACAAAGTGTTTCTATCATCGTAGATAAACAATAATTTGCTCTGGAATTTAATCAGTTAAAGGACAGTCATTAGCATGACCCTTCTTTAATTAATTTTCCACTATCCAAAATTGAAGATTAGGTCAATTTTTAACATTCTTAATTCTTCTAGTGTATGTCTTTCAAACATTTCTCATGTAATTTCTTGCTAAATTAGAAATAAAGAAGCATTTAGTTTATTTAATATTAAGAGGAAATTTTTATGCGTCTGCTATTAATATCTCTGAGATACTTAGGATCAAATATAACAGAAATGCAGATAATGAAATTATTTGTGATATGTGACATCAATTCTGACAACAGGGATAGTTGATTTTGGCTATCATCATGAAGGGCAATGCAGATTACGTACGAAATAAAAAAAACATTCTAAGAAATTGCTAAAAACAATTGAGGATAATATTGCTGATATCATTTGTAGAATGATGATAATTTAAACAAAAGACATTTTTGACCAAAATTATTTTGAATTTTCAAGTTCTAGATAAAATATTTGTTAATATATGTTTTAATTTATATTTGCATTTATGTTTCCAATTAAAAAGTATAATGTATCATTGCAATATTTTTTTATGTTCTTTTTTTAATAGGAAGAGCAATACGCAAAATGGATGGCAGCCTGTAGACTGGCAGCAAAGGGTAAAACTATGGCTGACAGCTCATATGATTTAGAAGTGAAGTCTATCCAAGATTTCCTTAATATGCAGAAACCAGCTCCAGCTCCTGTCATAAGTCCTTCTCAAATAGACATCAATCCTGACGATATGGTTGCTCCTCGATTTGTGAAAAAATTAAAAAGTCAAAAGGTCAGAAATTAGCATCTGTTAATTTATCTTGTTTATATTTTAAATGCTACTTTATAATTATTAATTTTATGTCTCTGTAACTTCCTATTTAAATAATTTTGTTAATCTGTGTAAATTATCTTTTAAATATGGAAGCTTTGTTAATTCATAAAAATGGAACTTTTGATATTAGATGATTTTATGATTATTTTAAGGAATTTGATTTTCTTGATTATGATTTTGATAAAGTTAAGAATATATTAATTATTTATATGTGTGTTTAGATGTATATGTTTAAAAACAAAAGCTTTGTTTCCTGGTTTGTAGATTATTCAACGAATACTTGAAGCTCATGCTAATGTAAAAGATCTTAATTTAATGGAGGCTAAACTAAGCTATATCAAAGCATGGCAAGCATTGCCAGAATTTGGAATGTCTCTTTTTGTTGTTCGTTTTGATGGCAGCCGCAAAGATGTAAGTATAGATTATTTCAGCAAAAATATTAGGTACAATAAAATGTTATGCATAACTTTCCTATCGCGTTAAATCTGAAAAAGTAATGAAATTAGTTAAACTCTTTTGCATTTTGAAGTTCATTGCATAGTGCTGATTCATGTGATTTAAATGTATTATCAACTTCCTCTGTTCATTAAATGTTTTTAAAGAATAAGTAAAAATAGCATGTTATCTATTATATATATAAATACTTTTATATTTCCTAAAATTAAAAGTAACCGGTAAAATATTACACAATTATCATACATTTAAATATATATTTATTTATTTATTATGTGTTCATTAATAATAAATAAAGTTGCATTAGTAGAACAATGTTGCTGTAATCTTCAACATTTTTAATAATTTGAAATATGTAAGTTTTTTTTATTTTCATTACTAATTAACTGTAGCTTCGAAATTTTTATGTTGTGGATAAAATTTTAAAATATCTCAATATCAGTATTTATTACTTGGTGGTTACATAGATCAACTTGTGTTATAATTTATTTTGACATAATATCAAAATTATTCCAAAATTCGTTGTTGCATGCAAGCAAATTTTATTTAAATTGAAGAATTTAAACTCATTTCTGTGTCATTAATATTTTCTTATTATTTTTATAGATATTATCCATATCATTTGTGATAGGTTTTACAAACTTAGTTTTAAATGCTAAATTATTGAAGAGATTTAACTGTCAGTGAATTTTGATTTGGAATTATGTCTCATTAATTTCAATTTTGATATCTTACATACTTTGAATGTTTCCAGGAATTGCTTGGAATAGCCTTCAACAGGTTGATGCGAATGGATCTTTCCAGTGGAGATCATATTAAAACTTGGCGTTACAACACAATGAAAGTGTGGAACGTGAACTGGGAAGTGCGTCAAGTACGAGTACAGTTTGAAGAGGAGAATGTTGCTTTCAGTTGTCTTTCTGCTGACTGTAAAGTTGTTCATGAATTCATTGGTGGTTACATATTCCTTTCAATGAGATCAAAGGATCAAAACCAAACTTTGAATGAGGACCTTTTCCACAAACTGACTGGAGGTTGGGTATGAACACTTTTAGTTAAAAAGTGCCAATTGTTAAATATGTTGTTAAGAGACTGATGGGATTTTCTCATAAGAATGATGTGTTAAAGACTGTTGAGTCTCATTTGAAATTTTATAATATAACAGCTTACCATAAGATAATGTTCATTTTATTTTTCAGTATTTTGAATTGCTTTATATATTCAGCTACAAGTATTTATAAGTTATGCATTTAAATTGGCACTAATAATGTAATTGATATGGGAATATTAAATTTTCATTCTTTTTTTCACAA
>JAPDSC010125274.1:0-60752 GCA_026290005.1 Latrodectus geometricus | reverse complement strand
CTATAAAATTACTAAATCAATCTTATTTTAGATTTTATCAATGAATTAATCAAAGCAGTTATTTAAATATTTATTAACAAAATATAGATAAATCTTCATCTATTTAATTCTGAATCGCACTTTTAAAAAATATCTTGCAAAGAAATTTCAGAGATTTAAATAGTTCTGAGAAATAAATAAATAAAAATTTGTAGAATTTACTACCCAAATCTTATTATTTTAGACAATATGGAATAATAATATTTTTATTTTATACTGTCAAAAATACGGTTAAAAAATTCAGAAATTCATTTAAAATAAATCCTTAAAAATATGAAATATTTAAAAAAAAGTTAATAGCTGCCATAAGTTTTAATAATTGAAGTAACAAATTTAAGTTAAAAAAAAAGGTTTTTATTTTTCAATATGAATTTAAAATGTGCAGTGAAAAAAAATCTACCCAGAGTAAAACTATACTTTAGGGTGCCCTTTGGCGAACTTGGCAAATATTGGCCCCATTCCAGTTCGCGCCGATTACAGCGCAAGCAGGTAACCAATCAGATAAATCAAATAGAGACTCGACTGGATCTAAACCAATCAGAACACAATTCGGTTTTGCTCAGCTTGGCGATCAATCGCGATCACAACTTGGCGAGAATAAAAGGGGCACCTTAAAATATAGTCTAACCCTACACAGGGAAGAAAACTGAACAAAACATTTTTTATTTACGTGATAAAAAACTCAAAAATTAATCTTAACTTATTTCTTTAAAAAAATTATTATTCACTTAAAACATTGCTGAGGAAGAATACATGGTAAAGTTAATTCTTCGTTAAGAATAAAAAAATTAAATAAATAATTGAAAACTACTCGATAACTTTCACTTTTCCTTACATAACTTGACCTTATTCATTCCACTTAATGATTCCATTGAATACAAATTACATGAAGTGAAAAATAAGCATCTTTTCGTTTCCCTTTATTTCCTTCCACATAAATGTGATTATTATAACATTCAATTTTTAAGTTATTACTACACTATTTGTATAAGGAGTCATGTCTTTTATCCTAATTGAAAATCCGAAAAATGCTTAGTTTAGTTTTCAGTGAGATTTGGACATTGGTGAAATTCATATAGATAAGTAATTCATCTTCAGTCAAGTCATCTAATAAATGTTTAGCTTTCTTCAGTTATAACAATTTTTTTAATAAAGCAATTATGTAAAAATAAACTAAATATCTTTTTTTTTCTACACAATTCTTTCAAGCATAGAGTAACAAATGCTGTTGTTGTTGCTAGACTTTACGCCTAGAATGTCCATTTCATAAGACAATTCCAAGAATGATAATTCCTTGAAAATTACCTTATGATATTCGCATTCGATGCTGATATATAGATTGTAAGACAATAGTTAGATTATGTGAAAGAAATTCCAAACTATTTGCTTCAAAAAATTCAGAATTTAAAAATCAGTAGAGCAGTTAATTAACTACAAATCAAAGAATTGAAAATTCTGTTGTAAAAACGACGATCCAAATTCTCAACCATACAAAAAAAAATGGGGGAAAAATCATCATAAAAAGATTAGCACAAAAGGAAAGGCTTGAAGAAGAGTTCTCAGAAAAGAGTTTTTTCAAAATTTTAGTTCTTAAATGTCAGTTTAAATTATCATTGCGCCTATGGACCACGCTAGAGACCAGCTTCTAGTTCCTAAAATCATGAATGTTTTTAAATTAGAGGTCCATAAAAGCGAGTATTTACTATATAGAGTATATCTACACGAATAAATTGCAATAATTATAATGACTTGAAGAAAAACTTGAAAAATGCATCTTGCATTGCATTATGATTTCAGATATGAACTTTATGTAAATAGTGACATTGCTACATAGGAAATGCTTAATTATATGGAATAATGTTGATCCTGATTAAATTTTTATTTACATCACAAAGTGTTTGCGAAGAAGCTGGTCCTAAATACATCTTTTGGTGTGACCAAACCCAGGTAAAATTTAAAGATCCATATAAGTAGTGCATTTCTACCAGATATAAATTCACATACCTCTAACTAAACTAAACTTAGTGGCACGTTAGTCCTCATAGAGACCAAAGTCTACAGCACCTATATCTACTTTTGTGACCGAGGGAACTACTGATATGTCCAGTTAGGGGTCAGTATAACATAAAACCCCCGGTGTTATGTTCCCAAGCATGCTTGTTACTCAGTTTTATCAACCCACAGAAGGAATGAAACGCTGAGTTGACCTTGCCCACTACGAACTTCAGACTGCCTTAGGAACACGAAGTGCAATACTTACGCCAACGGGCTTTTCATGTGCATCTAACCTTTATTAATCTCTGAATTTATTAGCCGAAAGGAATAAAAATTTACTGTACGGTCACCCTTGGCGACTTTTTCAAAACGTCGCCAAAAATCTCGTCCTTTTGCACAAGCGAGGTTTAAACTTAAACAAAATATTGTAAAATACTGCCTGATTGGTCGGAATTATCTGCGATTGGTCAGTGTTGACTAGATTGCCAAAAAATGTTATTTATCGCCAAATGTGGAAAATTCACGCCAAGGATGACAGTACAGTAAATCTCAGCAGCCGAAAGGTTATAGTGACTTTCTTCTAAAGATTACTCTCAGTCGTTTCCTTAAAAAGTAAAAAAAGAATGAAAATGCTTCATTTCTTAATTTTCTCGCAGAAATCAACTAAAGTGGATAAAGAATTATTGCGAGTGCAGGTATTGCAATTCAGAACAATGTGTAGATCCCTATTTTTAAATATTCCATACTAAAAAATTATTTTAAGTATATTAATTTTTAAATGTATAAGTTAAGAGATTAAATTGTAATTCAGTAAAAAAGTGTATAAAAATGCTTTTAAATAAGAAATAATTTAAGAAAATAAAGCATGTAAAACAAAAAGAAGTCATTTATAGATTTAACACAACAATATTAAACAATCTTAATTATATTTCCATTATTTCAGGGATTTAAGTTCAATGGCAAAAAACTTCTGGCCCTTGGTTACAAAAGACACTACCGGCCGCAGTGATAGTAGGGAATTTGCATCCCCTGACGCGAAAGGATAGTAGTAAACGTTGAGAATAAACATAGCTGATAATCGGTAAAATAATAGTGCATATACAAATTATACAAGCATTAATTGAACATTCAATTTTCAATTTCGATATTCATTAAATATCCTTAAACACGAATCGTTATCATGAAACTGGCAGAACTAGAACAAATTTCTCTATTGCCCTTTCAAGAATAAGACTTATTTAAATCCTGAATAAAATAAAGCACAAGAAACTGTCTTTCAAAAGTCACTACTACAAAGGATGCTTTCCATGGAAAACCATTATTTTGATTCAACATACATTAAATGCAGAAAACTCCGTTTGAACGAAATTTCAGTAAATATATCTAAAATATTCATATGATAAATCTTCTTTAATCATAATAATTGCCAAATTCGGTGATCATTTTTTACTTAGCGTGATTTCCATGTTGTGATTTATCGGCCATTTTTGTAATAGACATGTTTTTCCTTTTGGTGAAAATGTGCTTTAGGTCCCCTGCTTGGCGCGTTTTCAAAAACGCCGATGCAATGGCGAAAATTCTACAGCTATTTCAATGTGAAACTTAATTAGCGACCAATTAAAAGGCTAAAACAAAAGAGTAATTAATGAGCATGCGCGGAAAAGCGCTTCAAATTCACGAGTTGGCGAATAAGGGGACCTAAACCGCAATTTAATCTTTCTTTTTATCATTTCATTATTACTTCTTTGTTATTTATGGAAATTTATTCTATAAAATAATGATTCAATTTAAAATACAGATATTGGATAAAATTATAAAGACACTCCATTTGTTATGCAAGCTACAAAGTCCTTCTATGTCCAGCTTGAGCCAATTTTAATTATTTTTATGGAGAAAAGAATATCATCAAATTTAATATATTCATTAATCAACAATATAATATTCTTAAAATTGAAATATTTTTTCACGTTTCATTCTTCAACATGCCAATGGTGTTTCACATAGTCAATGGTGTTTCACGAAACTTATCGCTAATGATTATAAATCTAAATATAGAATTCCTATTTGAAATTTTGAGTGCTATTTTCAAAATATGCTTCAAATCAAACTTTATTTTCACATTTTCCAATACAAATCATTACTATGTACGTATTTTATAACTTTCATTTCCATTATTTCTGTCGATTCAGAACCAAGCTAAATAAAGCGAACAGTTTCACAATTTTAACTTTCAGCTGAATTGAGACTTTTTTCTTTGAACTGTCACACCGCTGTAGCGGATGTACAATGGAAACTGTGAAAATATAATATACTCTGGCTTAACATGACATCTTTCAGTGGAAGATTGCGAGCAATAGAACATTTGCGGAATGAGAATACTTCCATTTAACAATATATATTTATAATATGACTGCACACATATAGTGATGTAACAGCATTTAGACTAAGAATATTACTATGACATATAAATATAGTTTAAACTCACTTACTTACCAAATATTGATTCAAAACAAAAGTAAAAAGGATTGTCTTCATAACATCATTCCTATTTGGCTTTCATATATTGATGGTTTGGGGTAAACTTCTTGAAGATAATGTACAGCTCTGTGTTAATCTTAACTGGAAAGCGAAACAAACAGAAAATTCATTTCTTTGAAAAATCATGTACCACTTATGGTCCTACAAAAATTGAAATTGCTTCTGCTCTCATCTTGACGGTTATAAAAAATATAAATTTAATTTCCATGTATGAAAAAATTGCTGCACATTGGATCTTAATTGAAAATTTAGATTGCTAACTATCACTTGATTTTTTTGACGTTTATTTAGACTAGAATCAATGATTATGTGAATAAATTTAAATTATTAAGTTGATCGTATAGAGCTCTATGGATAAATAATAAATTCATAAAAGTTTCATTTCATTATGAAATATCATTTCAGAATGTTTATGGTTTTTCTCTCTAAACGGAGAGTGTAACCCACATTAGTTTATGAACCAATGAGCAGTGAGTATACTGTGGATAGACGCAAAAGTCTTTAGCGGAAGCTTTTTCCTTTTTAGGATGGCTTACAAACTTTCGCCCACTTGCGGTTTTGCGTAAACACCATTACATCTGACAAATGAATGAAACTTAATTTCATAAATATTTCACCCTCATAATATTGGTTGATATAATTTCCGTACAGTTTAAGTAAATAACTGTTCAAACTCTTGATTATTGATGAAGTTTTGAATTGAACAAAAAAGCGCTTTCGATATCGTCTGTAAGGTGTGTCCTTTGACTTAAGCCATGCAGCAGTAGTGTTTGTGAAATCTGATTCCTTTTGGTTTATCTCGGGACATCTGTACACAGCTACTGCGTCCAAAGATAATATCTGTAAGGATAAAAGTATTAAACTTTCTTTACAAGTGATATCAACTGTAAGTATGAACACGTTTTCATTTTATGCATGTTTCGTTTTACTAAAGCATTCGTATAAGTGTATTTACAACTTAATTATTTAATAGTTCGTTTCGACGTACTACGTAGGAAATTGTATTTGTTTATATTATTGCAATGCTTTGTTACTATTTATATAAGATTTGATTATTATTCTTGCCAATCATACGTGCACTGTTACCCATTTGAAATACTACATATTTGTTGGTTTGTGAATTCGAAAATCTGAAATGATAAATGGAAACATTCTTTTCTTTCATTACCGTGATTTACTATATCCTTTATATTAAGTTAAAATCACAATTAAATGTACATAATATTTGTATTTTTAATTATTGTATAACTAACAGTTTGCTAATACACTATGTCAGTTTGTGATTTAACTCAATTATCATGTTTGCGCTATTGAAAATATCATTCTCTTCTATTTATTTAATTGTTAAAAAGTTTTCCTTTCTTAAAATTTAAAAATGACACTTAAATTACGTTGTTTTTCTAATTTGTGTTTGCATTCATAATTGCTTCCAGTGTTTGTTATCTGGAACAGTATTAATATTTGCTTCATCATTATTTGTTAATTTGCCCTCTTTTATTTTTGTTGAAAATAAAAGAGGGCAAATCAACAAATGTAATATTTATGGACCAAATAAAATCTACAAATGAAAGCCTATTATGTATTTAAAAATGAAACTAATTAAGTTTACAAGTTAATAGTTTGACTGCCTTAATTGGCAATTATAATTCATGATAATAATATATGTTTTGATTCAAGTATGTACACAGATAAATTTTATATAAAAATATTTAACATTGTTCTTTAGTGAAAAATATAAATATCTGATGTTACTACATTTACTTATTTATATTGCTGTACCAGAATAAACTCTTTCAAAATCTCAAGTTTCAACTTGTACATGAATCGTTTATGCTTTGGTGGTATGACAAATTCAATGTGATGGAAAATTATTTAGAAATTTAAACATCACATTCCACCTGTACCAGGATTTTAACTGTTTTCCAAGATAGTTTTCCTTGAGGTAAGATTCAACAAAAACTAATCTATTGTCTATTCAACTGTTATTAAAGGATTTGTTGCAGCATAAAAATTATCAATCATAAAAATACTTTGAATTGATTTATGAAACAAGCTTATTGCAATGCATAAACACGAAATTAAATGTTCATCTGTTAAATGTAACCGATGTTTGGTTTTTATGTCTTTCATGGTTGAAAAAGCAGATCCCATTTTGTTAAGTTGTTTCTATTTAATTCTCCTCTGTACAACGACAAATTTGTTGTATTACTTTGCGCAGTTTGTTTTACGTTTTAAAGCTAAATTTTAAATAATACATTAATTCTATGTCAAAAATTATAAATTAAATTGTTATTTGGGCTCAGAGGTTATTATCGGGATGGTTGTGTAGACTAACTAAAATGTCTTTGCGGTTGACCAATCGATCACGGTCAATGTCTTGGCCACCCCTGATATATATTCTTCATTATGTTTCATCATTAAGAAAATAAAAAGCTTTAACTATGGGATAAAGGGATATTATTTAAAAATAATATAAGTTAATCAACAAAAATACTTAATTCATGTATCTTGAATAAAGACAAGCCAATAAACATTCTGGTTTTTCTCCTTTATTCTCAATTTGGAGAAGGTCCCAATTGATAAATTTTGTTTCTAGTTCATTATAATGAATCAGTTTATATTTACTATTTATTCTGATATATCAAAATTAAGTTGTTTTGCTATGTTCTAGTAATAGCTCATTATTGCTCTATAATTTATTCATTGAAATATCTTGCCATGTCTTCATTCATTTTTCTGTGAAAATTTTAGTTAATAAATTTTATTTAAAAAAATGAAAATATTCAAAAGCATTTTAATGTTGATAAATAATTGGAATGCTATAATTTTAATTCATGAATTAGTATGCTAGTTATTATTCTGTAATGTCGATTTTTGACATAATGTTTTTGTACAAGAACTTCAGCAGCCATTTCAAAATCTAAATTCATAAGAATACAATTTAAATATTCATACTCTAAGACATAATTCACACTTACTTGAAAACTGATCAAAAGTATGCAAATATTATAAAAAGTACTTTCAGTCAGGGTTGGTTGGGTTTAGTGATGCAAGATCCAGGTTAATTCCCAGTGAACGGTACGCTCCTTGTATGGTACGCTTATATACAACATTACGCATAAATACAATTACAATTAATTGTACATAATATTGTATAAAATTATATTATTTGTATAAAATAATATAATTTTATATTATATAATTCTATTAATTGTATATTGTATAATTATATTAATTGTATAAAAATAGCATACCGTACACTGGGATACAGCTCAAGATCCAAAAAAGACATGCTGCTCCAGTACTTTCAGTCAAAAACATGACATTCAAAAATCAAATTAGTTTAAATTTTTTTAAATTTGAATTGATCCCCAGTCTTGTGGGATGTCTTATTCATGTCCGACATCTTTGAGCTTTGAAAAGCGCTCACAAAATGCTATAAAAAATTCTTGTATAATTTGCAGTAATGTGCCATGGGTTATCCCACTCCTAAATAAACAACTAAATAGCATAAGAAAGTCGAAATGAGAAACACTGAATGGGAAAAATGTGGGTTGACCATATTTTCTACCTTGCCCTTGGAAATTGCAGTATGTGCAATTAGAGGATTAAAGGTTTTTCTCAAATTCTTTGAAATATTAATCAAATTGTATTTACCTTTTTGTTTCATTTCCTTTTTACTTTAACTAGCAGATAATTGTTTCAATATCGTACAGTATTTTCTTACAATAGAATAGACTCAGGATTGACCTAATATGGGGAAAAAGAAAACTGGGTATTAATTGAACTGAATTTATGACAGACACATTTCTATTACCTGTATACCTTAAAGAATTCATTTTATGAACAATTTACTCATTAGTGTTTTAACACACTATATTTCCATACAACATATTTTATTTGTAATTTACTGTATTATATATTTTATAAATTTATCTATAAATGAAATATGTGAGTAAAAGACATGCTGAATTTATAATGAATTGAATTTTTTAAATTAATTCAGAAAAGGCAATCTTTAATGAAAGCACTAAACAAAACTTATTAATATAGTGTTTATTGTAGGAAAAAATTGTAAAGCAAATTTTATTTTCCAATTTTTTAAAAGAAAGTTTTATTTAAAACATTTGGTATCTTATAAATTTTAATTATTAATTGCCATAACTATGAATAAGATCTAGAATTTTTATAATTTTTGCAAATATATGAGCATTAAGGTAGTTAATATAATGCATTTATCAATTGATATTATATCAATGAAAGCTTTTATTGATATTATATTAAACTATATTAAAATTAATCTATTTTGCAAACATATGAAAAATAGAAATTGTGTAACATAAACTGTTAAATAGTAATTAGCTTTGATTGCTTATTTGGATAGCGTGATTAAAATAAACCACAGAGGAAAAAGCAAAAAAACCTTTAAAACTAACTACTGTTTAACAGTTTGTTGCACAATTTTTAATTTTCATATGCTTGCAAAATAGATTAATTTTTATTTAATCTAATAGCAATAGCAAAAAAAGTTTTCATATGTGATTTTTCAGAATATTATAAAATAGTATTTTTTAATTTTGTGTTTTTAAAAAGAATAGCAATAAATGGTAAGTAAAATGTTGAAAATACTATTTGATATTTTTTAATTAAAAACTTAAAGTTTATTAAAAGTTGATTATTCATATGGTTTAAAGATAGCTTCTTCAATTGTTTAAAAAATGCACATTCTTAATCCATTTTAAAAATCTACTTAGGATTTTAAAAAAATATTTTTTCATGATATTTTTAAACAGTATTTCTTTACATTTAAATTTTATTTTTATTCCTACTTGTTTGAATAAGCTCATAAATTACAAATGATACATTTAAAATTTCTATCTTGATCCTTATTTATTCTTTTGGGTAAAAATTTATGATTATAATCTATATTTTTGTATGTTTTTTTAAAGAGTATATGAAAATCTTATTTCTAGTTAAAAGTCAAGTATTAAAATATAAAAAACTGTTTCTCTTTCTACAAAGTGACAGTAATAAAAGTTGTTGATAAATAGGAAGTGATTAATCTTGCCTATCTGTAACTGGAGTAGAGTGTTGTGGTGATGTCATTCATTGCATTGTGAGTAATGAGTAATTAGACAATGCCAAATATTTAAGCAAAAATAAATGTGTCATGATTTTTAATTTGCATTGTTAATTTGAATTGCCAAAATAAAAATAACAGATCTTTTTTGTAGAGGAAATTATATTTTTTTAATTGCTATTATATGAGTAGTTAAATTACAAAAATAGTTTAATTTCTAGTTATTCATTTTTATATATGCTTTCAAACTTTATTATTTTTAAGTAATTTCATTGTGTTGTAATTGATAAAAGAAAAGGATAAATTTTTTATTAGCAAAGCATTGTTTTGAGAATTGCTATTGTTAAGAAGATATTAGTCAATAATAATATAAATTTAAACAAAAATATCAATTGTATAGAATTTGCTAGTTTGTTTACTATTATTGTTTATTTTGTTACATGACTTAAATTTAAAATATTTTTAGTTGAGATTAATAAAAAATATTCTCGAAAAAATGAGATTTTTTGATTTATTATAAATTTTAGTTTTTACTATTAACTAAACATTTTTTTCCATTTTATATTAAAATGACTAGGAAAGCAAACTTTTCAGTATACTATGTAGGTGGGAAATTTAAATTGTTTGATAACAAAAGGTTTTTTTTATTTTATATATTTTAATAAAATACAAAACTTGGAATGTAATTCAAAATAATTATGAACAATTATTTTTGAGGATGAACAGCCAGTCAGCCTGCATAAGATGAGCTTTATTTTGTTTTCCAGTTCTTAAATAAAAAATATTTTATTTGAATTTAAATATTTGTATTAGTAACAATTCATTTTGTCATTCAGAGATATTATTGAGCCGTCCTTTTTGAGAAAATAAATATGCTCTTAAAAATTTAAATGTACTTTTATAGATTTGTAATAATCTTTGCGATTATTATTGCAAAGTTAAACTTTATAAAAGATGTCTAAACAAAAATTAACTTAGATGTTGTATATAATATTCTTTATTTTTAATTTGCTTAAATTACAAAGCATTTTTTATTATCTAGTCGTTTTCTTGTATGTTAGTTATATTGAGTTTGTTATAACAAGATATGTAATTCTTGCAAGTAAATTTTTTTGTAAAAAGTCTTAAGAATTATTTGTCTTAACTCAGAAAGGCAATAATATGATAAATGTTAGAGAAATAAGAAATTTTATGAAATGTATCAAAATAATTTATGTAGAATTAACCAAGTGAAAAAATTAATAAAAATATTCACAACTAATTCTTTGAAAATTTTTATGAACTATTTTGCTTCAAGTTGTCCATATTGTCTATTTTAGCAACTTCTAATAAATAATAAAATAACTTTTGTTTCAATTAAATTTTTTTTCAGCTGAATACTGCATAAAATTAAATTAATCTTCAACAAAAGTTTTCAAATTACTTCAAAAAAGATATTGTCCCTAAGCCTTTTAGGATAAGCATTGAAAGATTCAAAGCTCAATGACAACTCCTGTTATTATTTTATTTCTCTTAAAGTGAATTTACTTTTCTATAATTTAAATAAACTTGAATTAAAAATCATGTTTAAACATATAATTTTTTCTATACTCTGTTGTGGGACAGTTCTCATGGGGCCCATATCTATTTTCTTGACACAAGGCCCTGGAATGCTGGACACGTGCTGATTTAGCAGTTAGCCTAACATGAAACTCCCAATGTTTAATTCCTAAGCCTTCTTGGTGCTCAGTTTTCTCGACTCACTTTGTTGACCTGAGGCCCAAACTTTGGGCCTATGCTTTGGAAGCATTACCACAATGCCACCCAAGGCTTCTGTGATTCTTGTAATTATACAAAAGCACATAATTTTGATCAGTTTAAAATCTAATATTATTTTAATTTGTAATTTTGAATTTAAATTAGAATTAAAAATATTTATTTTTGATACAATTATTTGAAGATACTAGCAACAATTTTTTAATATGATATTGTGTAATATTAACATTCTGTTTCAGCATTGCTCTGACAATTGAAGATGATAGCTGATGGCTATCTTGTTGGAGATGGCTCCTGGGAGTTACATGTTCTTGTTACAGATTTGCAGGTGGAAAGGACTCTTCGTGTGAAGGGTGATCTTCACATTGGAGGTCTTATGCTGAATTTGGTTGAAGAATTAGGTAAATAATTTTCCTATTACATCCAATATTAAGGCATATAATCTTTTATACATGGTGATTAATCTTACAACAAATTAAAAGCACAATAAGTAGTGCATTGTTTTTATTCTGTTATTTAAATCATTTAATAAAACTCATAAAAATAAATTCTCTAAATAAAAATTGTGGAACATTTTTGTCTTTTAAAAATAAGTTATTTAATTAATTTTATTAAAGGATTCGTGTTAAATTTTTTACTCCTGCTAGGCCATTATCACACTATTAAACATTGTATCCCTACTAAATAGGTAAAATTTTAGAAATTCCACAGTTCTTACAATTGTTGTGAATAGTATTCTGTAGATTCTACAGAATACTATAGAGAGTAAAGAATTATTGCAACCAATTATTGTGATTCTCTACAGTGTAGAGAATCACAATAGTTGGTTGCAATAATTCTTTTCTCTACCAGTATTTTAAATGGAATTGGAAATTGTAAATATCTTAATCACTTTAATTTATTGAGCAAAGACCTTTGGAC
Organism: Latrodectus geometricus; assembly: GCA_026290005.1. NCBI lineage: Eukaryota > Metazoa > Arthropoda > Arachnida > Araneae > Theridiidae > Latrodectus > Latrodectus geometricus. The sequence goes on along the minus strand of JAPDSC010125274.1, from coordinate 48,424 downwards.
CATTCTTCATATGTAAGTGTATACCTTTCTCGCATACTTCTCCCCACATTAATAAATTTAAAAATAAAAATAATTTGATGGAAAATTACATAAAAGAATGCATTATTTAGGCCTAATTTTATGTGCCTTATATGTTAATTAGTTTTGTGTTTTATTTATTAATTGTATTATCTTTCTTAATTGTATCTAAATATCTCTGTTACTTTGATATCAATTGTTGTTTGTAAAATTTGTATGTATTTATGTAAAAATACAGAATTTTTTGTTTTTATAAATGAATAAAATACAGTGTAAGTCTATGAATGTAAATTTAAAAATGATTCAGATTATTATATTTGAATAGCAATAATATTTCTATTAAAATATTTGGATGAAAAATTAGTTTGATTTTGAAAATTATTTTTATGATTTTCAATTAATGAGTGTTTTTGTTACAGATGTAGCGATTGATTGGTCTGATCATGCACTTTGGTGGCCTAAGAAGAACATGTGGCTTTGCCGAACACGATCTACTCTGGATCAGTGTGGCATTCAGGCTGATGCTCTCTTACACTTTACACCAATGCATAAATTTTTGAAATTACAGTTGCCAGATTTAAGATTTATTGATATTAAAGTAGATTTCTCAGCCAAGACATTTACTGCAGTACGAAAGTTATGCAAGGAATTAGGTATATCATTTAACACTTTATTTTATCTAAATAAACATGGAATAAAATAAAAAAGTGTAGTGTAAATTAAATTTGCACTTAAAATATGTGATATAATCACTTTGTTAAAAAAATTAATTAATTTTGTTTATTGATTGCTGTAAATGTTTGCACAAAACTTTGATAAATATTGATATTTTAATCTGTTTTATAAGTCAGAAAAATTAGTGAATTCTCTAAAGAGAAAGAAGAAAAGTATTGAATTACATACAATACTTATTGCTTTATTATACATCAAATGAAATTTATATATTTATTATATTTTAATAAACATATAAATTGTATGCTAATTTATATTTTTCTCTATAATTTTGTGCTCTTTATGAAAAATGTGATAAAGTTATGTTCCTTATGAGTCTTAAATATTGTTTTATCAACAGGTATTCGGCATCCTGAAGAGCTTTCTTTGTGTCGTCCGTTAACTTCAGATCATTTAAAGCGAAACTATGCTCGTGGTGTCGGGTGCACACCTCGTCAGCGCAGCAAAGAACCAACTGCTGGAATGAATCTCAGCCAAAACAACAATAACAAGTCTGATGGGTTTTTAACTCCAGATACTTCAGGATCTGCTGGTACTCCATTAAATACAGTGAGCTTAAACTATTACCCTTTTTTAATATTTTATTTACTCCATTAATTATTGAATGTAATGACTTTGTAATTAGCAAATTTCTTTTTGGTAAAATTATTTAAGAAAATTAATTATTATGTTGAATGAAAATGTAATTATGTGATGTAAACCTGTTTAAAAAATGATTCCTATATGGATTCTAATTTTTCCTTAATGGTCTTTGAATTTTCTTTTAACTTTTTATTTTGAAAATTAATGCTGATTAATTTATCTTCGTTTATCTTAGTTTAGTTTACCTTATCTTTTTAATTTATTTAATGCTTTATCAAATATAAAAGTATTAAAAAATTATAGATTGATCCTCATTTCACTTTTGAGAACTGTAGGTTTTGGTCTGATTATACTTGTACAAAAAATGATATGTTGGTTTGATTTGTTTGTTGCTCAACAATTTTAAGAGAATTTTTTGGAAAAATAAATTTATTACATGAGCTGTGAGACAGCACCAACTAAACAGCATGCTGGTGTTTACAATAAATTTTCAATTATTTTTTTATAGATTTTATAAATTTTGATTTATTTCCATTTTTATCTCGAATTTGTTTAAATCCTGAATATTTTTTTAATTATTCATGAATCGTTATGATATATTTAATGATCAAGTTTGTTGACATTTCGATGATCAGTGGAACCAGCAATTGATAATTTTAAAGTTCCACATATAAATCTAACTCCTGACATGAAATTTGATTTTTTCGTAAAATTTTCAATTTGCATGAATGTATATAGTAAATTTTTACTAAATTATTTTTAACTCAACTATTTTATAAGCATATTTAATTTTCTAAGTCACAATTTAATTTTCAGAAATAATTAAACAAAATGGTTTTAAATTTATATGATTTAAAAATGAAAATTCTTTAAATATTAATAGTCTGCTTCGTATATGATTATCTAATCATATATTTTATTATTTTTGTTATTTAATCATTTAAAAGTTTAAAAACTTATTAAAAATCTGCATTTTTTTCCCACATTTATCTTTATTTATCTAGAATGTTTATGTAGTTTTCAAATAAAAAAGGTATCTTTAATATATTGCTTAACATTGTGCAGTATAAGTACCAGTATGCTAAATGCTGTATATATATTTGATGATCGTTTATATTTTATTAAAATTAGATTTTTTTAAATTTAACCAGTCAATCTTTGTTTAAATTTATTATTTGTTCTAATTTTATTAGTCATGGTCTGATGGACGAAATTATTCACCTTCTACTGCCATGTTCAATGGTTCTTCATCCTTTTTGAATTATTCTTCTGATGCTAACATGTCTTCCACTGATTTGCCTTTGGCTCACAGCCCTAGAAGCCCATCTGAAGAGGCAAAGCAAACTATTCTACGACCCAAATCTCTTGCTGAAAGAGCACGTTTAAATGCTGGGTAAGTGTGGTCATGCCTTTATAAGCATCTCTTTAAGCTTAAAACAATTTACTTATTGGGTTCTCAACTTTTAAACTATTATGTGTTTTTGACAAAAAAAAGTATTTTTAAATCATTTAAAATATTGTCTAAAGTAAAAAAATGGAGACTTTTGAAAATTCTTTATTTAGTATTTATAATGTTGAAGTTAATTAAAAATTCAAGTGTTATACTCATATATATAAATGTATGAAATATACATTTATGTATATGAACTTTTGATTTAAAAGAATTAAATGTAATAACTGCAATTATAAATTGTATATGAATCCTTATATTTTATATTTTCAAAATTCGTATCATTATATTTCATATTTTTACTTTAACTACAGTTACCACTACATTACATATAAAAGTATTTTGCATAAAAATATCTTTCTAAATCTTAATTAAATAATACAATTTGTGTACCTAAAAATTTACTTGAAATTTAACTTGCATGCATTTTTTAAACATCTGAAGAATGTTTGGTGATTTAATATTAGAATAATCTTTATCATCCTTTTTAGTCATGTGAAGTTTAACTACTTTTGATATTGTATATCCTTTTTGATTTTTTCTAATAAGAATATTGTGTAAATAAATTGGAGATTTTAATATTTTTGTAATTTTCAGATGGTTGGATTCTTCTTTATCCATCATGGAACAAGATATCAGGGAATTTGATTCTTTACTTTTGCGCTTCAAATTTTATTCTTTCTATGATTTAAATCCTAAGGTTTGTAACCATTTTAAAGAATTTGTTTAATTTTTTCATTATATAAGAGGTTAAAGAAAATTTATCCTTTTTATAAATATTTCCTACATTAAAATTATGAAAAATTCACTTAATGGGTCAGGTTAATAATGCATTTTCATAAAAACAATGAAGTTTAAAAATAACTTCATTGTTTACCTATTATTTATTAAGGATGGTTTTATCTTTTACTAATAATACAGTTCCTAATTAATATTTCTAGTTTTTACCTGTGATATTCATATTCTAAACTATAATTTCATAAAGCTGAAAAAGATTAAACATATTTTAATTTACATTTTATATTTAACTTGAATTACTTTTAATTTATACTAACTAAAATATTATCCCCATTTTCTAATTAATATGAACTAATGAAATGGAGCAATAATTTTTTTTCTGGTTTTCATTTGTACTTTGAAAATTATCAACTTGTTAAATAAATATCTAACTGTGGTTTTAAGTAAAAGTATTTGTATGGCTGCTATCATTATTTGAAATACCTAAAATCATTGCTTATTAAGAATTTTATTTTATGATTTTTATTCTTTCACTTTAAAAAAATACTTTGACTTAACAATTCATTAAATCTTTTTGAAAATCAAACTCTATTCTCAATTTGAAATGTGAGACAAATAGGTTATTTCACCTCGACGCATGAATTTCACAGAAACTTCTTTACACAAGCCACCTGCTATGGCAATAAATAGCTACTTCTTGCTTTGAAAACTTGGCAGGTTTACAGGAAGTCTGCTCTACTTATTTATGTTTGAACTGGAAACACTCCAGCTTAGTGGTTTCTCAAGTTTCACTTATGTTTTTATTTTTTATTACATCTTTATGATACAAAAAATATTTCATTTACAACTACTTTAGATGAAATAACATCTGGGTGTAGATCGTTTTACTTTTCAAATTATATCCATTTGATAGTTTATATTTTGTGTTATATATTCTAGCTTTTGTGAAATATTTTTCTTTAAAATATGTTTTTAAATGTATTTCTTTTTGCGTTTCTGGGAAAATTATGCTCCATTCATTTTGTTGTGGAAGTTTACAATCAATTTGTTTAAAAACGTCTTACTATCTTTCTTTTATATAAATACTTTAATAAAGTTTTTTCTATAACATTAAATTTTAGAGTAGAAGAGTTTGCATTATAGTTTATATTGTTGTACATTAAAATTTTACACACTATTGTAATTTGTAAAAAGTACAGTTCTGTACATGATTCATATTACTATATATTACACAGATTTTTTTTAAATACAATTTGTGATAATAAATATATTGGCATTTACATGTTGATATTTCCTAGAAACTGTTTAATGATCTTACTTTCTTATTTTTCTTGTCAAAAAGCACAAAAATGTTACTGTCATAATAAAAAAAACCTGAAAACATAAGGCTTCCATAAAATTATAAATTAAATGTGATAAATTAGACTGTACTAATTAGAATAACAAAGATATTTCTTTTCTATAAATCTATTTAGTAAATCAATAATTCAAACTAAGGTTTCCATGGAATGTAAATAACTTTTTTCCTGAATATAATTCACAGTACCGTCCTTTTTTTCTCCCTGAGTGAAAGGGGGAAAAAGTGCTGTGTTATCCACAGTGGTGTATAGTTCACAGCAATTTTTTTTGGTGAATAGTCAAAAATATATATTGCTGATAATATGGGTGTCATGTAAAATACAAAATGCACAGTATGATTAAAATATAATAAATTGTACAGAAAAAATATCCATTATGTAAAAAAATCTCTTTGGACTCACTTCATTGCAAAGTGTGACAAACAGCTAAAAACATGAGATCAATCAAGAGTGATAATTTTAAGAAGATTGTAGTAAAGATTATCGGTTTTCAGTTCCTAATGACTTTCAAAACAATGTTATGCATATTTTAAAAGTATAAAATATGTTTGCTTTGTTAATAATTAAATGAAAGTAATGGATTATTTTTAAATTGTGTATTGGATACATTTTTCTTTTGTATCCTGCATCCTTTGTTTTCACTTCATATTAACACGTTTGTTGCCCTTTTTTAAATTTGCTTTAGCTATAGCTTTTAATTTAAAATCTGCTGAACTGTTAATTTAAAATCTGTAACTAAAACATTTTTGCTTCCATATGCTAATATGAATATTTTCATAATGAAACATCTCACATCAAGACAAAAAAGCAAATTGCAACTGTAATATCTTTCCAAGAAACTAAATTCATTCTTACATGTAACTGGGCAAAACTGATTACAGTAGAAGTCCATTAATCCGGCATCCAACAGTCCGGAATGCCCGATAGTCCGGCATCTCTCTGGAAAATTGTAAAAATTTTGGTTTTCTCCCAAAGTATGTCTGTAAAGGAAATAAAAAAGCTCGAGAGCTATTCGGAAGTTTTCTGAGTGGTTCGAGATCATCCGGAAGCGCTCGGTATTGTTCGGAAACAATTAGCGGCCGGTTAGTCAATAGTAAACGTAACTTTTGAAACTGTTTATAAAAAAAGTGATTTCCGTTCTAACTGTACACAGGGTGACCATGTTTTCAAAACCTAAGCCTAAATAAAGTGACTCAGATGCCGAAATGGAAGAAAAGGAAAAATCAGCTGGGCAAAAGCTGCAGCTAAATAAGTTTATTTCTTTTGCTGAGGCTAGTACAGTGCTTCAGAAATTATTGATTTCCATATCATTAGAAATGAATTTTAAACTAAACGTCAAAAGTCAAGAAAACAAAAAGACATTCGTGACTTTTTTAAATCTAAGTGAAATGTGTTTTACAGTACGTGTACATACATTATATGAGATGTAAAATAAACTTTGTTGTATGTATTTGCATACTGTATTTGTAGTTTAATTATTAACCTATTGTTCTTATAATTACCGTCCGATAGTCCGGAATTTTCGGTAGTCCGGCACCGAGCCGGTCCCGAACGTGCCGGATTATCGGACTTCTACTGTATAGCTGAAATAAGTCAGCCATGACCCCACATGTTGTTTATTTTTTGTGAAACATAAACAGTATTTTTTTGAAACTTTCTGGTATGCTTTTTTGATAGAGAATGTTTTTTATCAGATTATCCATGGCATCATATAACATTCACAATGTAATTCAGAATTTTCTTAACACATATTCCGGAGGTTATATACAGGAAAATACAATAAAGCAAATATTTTCTAATATTGACTCAATACAAATTAGTGTATTTTTTTATAATTATTATACTTTTTTTCTTTCTTTAGTTTGATGCTGTGAGAATCAACCAAATATATGAACAAGCAAAATGGTCGATTTTAGCTGAGGAAATTGATTGTACTGAAGAAGAAATGATGTTATTTGCAGCACTTCAGGTATTTGAGAAGAGATCTATTTAATTCAGATATTCTTCAACATATACATAATGTTAATAAATACCTAAAACATTAAATATGTATTAATAGGCATTTTCTGTGTATTTTTATCATAACTATGAAGATTATATAACTTCTTAGAGAAGGTTATTTTTTGTAATACTTAATATAAATTGTTTCTCAATTTTTGTAAATACTTCATCCCAGTTTTGGAAAGAAAAAATATATTTCTAATGTTACAAATGTCATTTTTAAAAAATTATCATTAATTAAATTAATTAAAAAAGTTTGATTATAAAAATGTGTTTGCTGATTCTAGGAATTAAATTGTTTTAGAATGTATGTGTAAAATTTATATTAAAAAAAAACCTGTTGATATTGAAAGAAATTAAAGAAAATAATTATCATGAAAGGAATAATAACATTCTATTTTCTACTTATCACAATTAAGATGTGATTTCTTCAAAAATAATTTAAAATAATTTAATTGTTTTGTTTGTTAGGTTTATATTAGGTCTGACAAATTATATATTATTATCTAGAATTGCATATTACGAAAATGTTTCAATTTAAATTTTATGGAAGGGAAATAATGCTGAGATGCTACAATGGAATTACTGATGTAGATTACTTTCATGTTATAAGGCAGCCAATTTCTATTTATGTTATTTAATTTATATACAATTTTTAAATATAATTTGCTAATTGAAAAATAAAATTCTTAGTGATAATGGGTATATAAACATTTAAAAAAAAAAATCAGTAAATAGAATTTTAAGGGGTCTGTTTTATTGAACCTTATTATGCTAATTAGGTTAATTATTTTCAATGAAGTAAATTGCTTTTAACCATTGGTAATTATAGGTTCAAGTGAATTTGCAAGCTAATCATCCTCAGCCAGATAATTATCAAGATGATGAAGATGTTGAAGCTGCTCTTACAGATCTTCAAGTTACTCTAGAAGGAACACTAATCAGCAAAGGAAAGGTCAATATCACAAATGTCCCTGAGCTATCTGATTATTTGTCCTTCATGAAGTAGGTGTTAAAAATATTTTATTCTTATTTAGTTTATTTGGATTTATATAGTTTTTGAAAATGTGCTTATTTTATACCTTCAAACTTTTAAGACAGTTTGAAAAATTGTTTTTGAGATCTATTAACTTGATTGAAAGCAGTGAAATTGATGCTGTAATTTATGCTCATAAAATGCTGCATATAGAAATTCAATTTTTATCCCTTACATTATGACTAAGAAAATAAATGTGAAATTGTGTTGACTGCAGATATTATCGTAACTCGTCATAAGCATTGCTGAGGTACCCTACCCTTTCTGTGTGTACCTTATCAATATCTTTTTGGGAAATAATTCCTTAGAGCAGTGCTATAAGATATAATACAATGTAATGATGATATTACTGTGATGCATTTTGTTTGGATTATTATCCATAGTGATTAAAAACCAAATCAAATCCAAACTGAAGTCCTTACGTATATATTAGTCTCTTAGCAAATGGTATATAGTGTTAAAAATTTTGATTGTGAAGTTCCCAAACACAATTTTTCCTGTCAACTCAAGCTTTCCCTCAATATTCTTCAAAAAACATCAAGAGATCCATTTCAGGTCACCCTTTTTAGATTTTTCCATTCATCTTGTCCAAACAAAAATAACTCACGAATTAAAAAAAGCAAAAAATTTTTTTATCTAAGTTACACTTAAAAGTTATTCACTTACATTATTAGCTATTATATTTACAGATTTAGGATTATTTTATAAATTTTTGTGCACATTGTTAAGGATTAAAATGTTTCATTTTGAATATTAGCAATAATGTTTGTTAATTTATTTTATTTGTTTTAAGATCATTTCAATTTTCTTGAAGGGAATATTTTTTTGTTTTATTGTAATAAAAATTTCAGTCCAACTTTATAATATTTTTAGTAAAACCATTATTTTAAAATTTGTTTCATCCTTTTTATTTTTCAGTATGCCATTTCCAAAATTTATGTATTTAGCATTTTGTTTTGACAATACTTTTATATTTCAGACCTAAGCGCTTCACTCTAAAAGGCTTCCGAAGGTTTTATATTACACTTCGTGACACTTACTTGAATCTCTATAAGTCAAAAGATGATGGGCCATCTTTGAGCATATGCTTAAAAGGTACTTCTAATAATAAAAAAAATTATTCATAAATCCTTTATCATTTTAATTATTTATAAATAGTATAATTTGTTTGACATTTTTTGGGGAGAAAAAAACAAGTATTTAGTAAAAGAATGTCTTCAGAATCTACAAAATTTTTATTGTAAAGTTTCTTAAATCAATCATTTTATACATACTTAATGATTTTAATATTGTAAAATTATGCAAATATATAATTGATCCTTCTCGTAGAAAATTAATTATTGAAGAATATTTTTCCAACATCTAATTTTTATTAATGTTATTAATTTATTTTTTATTCTGGTAATCATAATTTGGGTAAATGTTTTTCTTGATATAATGTACATTTATATAAAATTATTTATTTAGTTTCTGTAAAATAAATATACCATTTAATATTGCTAAAAGTTTGCTTACAATTCTATTACTTGATTTAAAGACATAATGTTATCTTCATTATTTTAATACTGAATTAAATAATTGTTTTGATGTCTGTGGTTTTAAAACAAAAAGATGTAAGAAATTTAAATTATCAGTTTATTTTTTACTAATATACATTAACTGAATCATTGTTTTTTGTATTTTCAATTCTATAGTTTGTTGGTTTTATTCACATTTTTGACGTATGTATGTGTAGTAGTTGGGAATCCAATTTATACTAGAAATTTCATTTGAATTAGTTTTCTTGTGTAAAAAATGACTAGCCTGATCAACATTCTTTCACATCACTCTAACGAAAAATTGTTTTTTAATATTTTATATTTTTATGTGAATCATTTTGAGATTTAACTAAAGCTGTGGACTTTTAATCCTTTCTTTATCAGCATTGCATGCATCCCAAAAATTTATATTAATTCCTTTCATCTGCAATTTTATCAATTGTATAATTTTTCTTTAAACAGTTTTGTATGTATGAAAACTTTCTTGATGATGAATAAATTTAGCTTTTAGTTCTATTATAATAAAACTATTTAATAAAGGAAATTAAGTAGTTAAAGACTAAACATTGTTACTGATTTCATTATGTATAGTAAGAAAAATCATAATTCTATACAAATAAATGTTGTAATGCATCATTTTTATGATTCAAAACAAATATGATCAATTGTTATATATTATTTTTTATGATGTGTAATTAAAAGTTTTTTTTTTTTGTATGCAAATATATTGCTCCCTCTCTCTGTTTTAGTTTCCAATTTTTAAAAACTAAATAAATTTGTATTTATAAAAACTTAATGGGGGCGGAATGATTCTTTGTATTTTTGATTTAGCTTGATTAAATGTTGCTTTTTATCTTCAGTATTAATGATTTTTACAGTAAAACATTTATTTTTCTTTTATTTTCCTGTGTGTACTCAGGGGTGTATTATTCACAAAATATTTTTTCTGAGTAAAAGATGGAAAGAAAGCATCACATAATCAGCTGTTTTTTTTTTTTTTTTTTTTTTTTTTTTTTTGCAAATAGTAGAAAATATAGATTGTTTACAATTTGGGTGTCACATAAAATAAAAAATACACAGTATCATTAAAAATACAAATTGTACAGAGAAAATATTTCTTATGAAAAAGATCTGTTTGTATCCACCTCATTACAAAGTGCGATAAACAGGGATAAAAATATGAGATCGACCAAGAGCGATAATTTCGAAAAGATTGTAGCAAAACTTTCCAAATTTTTTTTTTTTTTATTAAATTTTAAAATAAAGTGAGACATAAAAAATAAAATATTTGTTTTTGTTAATAATTAAATGATAGAAATAGATTATTTTCAGACTGCCCATTGGATAGATTTTTCCTTTTGTACGGCACATGTTATATTTGTCGCCATTTTTTTTTATTTGCCCTTCCTATAGCTTTTAGTTTCAAATCTGTTGTGTGACCTAAACGTTTTTGCTTCCGCATGAAGACATATAAATTTAATTTTTTTTAGAATGGAACAACACAGGCTAAGGCAATGTGAAATTATATTAGCCAATTGCAACTGTAATATCTTTCCAAGGAACCGTATTTGTTCTTGAACGTAATGGGACAAAGGTGATTATTGCTTAAACAAGTCAAAAGAGCAGTGTCATCATCTGTTATTTATTTTATGAAACATAAACAGCATTTATTTCAAAACTTTAATCCTTTTTGATGGAGACTGTATTTTATCAGATTATCCATGGAAGCATATGATATGCTAACCGAAATTCAAAACTTTTGTAAGAAATATTCTACTGATTATAAACAGAAAAATGCTATAGCTGTGCTGGAGGTCATTGTTTCAATTTTTTATTTTGGTGACCTCACAATATCTTCAAAAAGTTTATGGGACCTCATAAGCATTGTGCAAATCATACACTAAGCCATAAGCATAATGCATGAGAGAAATTGTCAGTTTTTTAACTAGCACTATAATATGCTATTGCAGAGTATAAGATCATTAACTTTAGTTTATAATATAAGGATAAAAATCTGAAAAAAGTTGCAAACTTTAAAATCGTGTAATAATAATTCAATCAAGTAAGATCAGACATTAACTATTATCCATCTATTAAAGTATAATAGCACGGGAAAAATAACTGCTGAGAAAGAAATCTTACTTCTAACATCATATATAAGGATTAAACATCAATGGGAAAAGTGTGCTAGTTTATTGTAATATTATGAAACCGTGACAAAATATTCAATACTGCATGGGGAAGTGTTTTAATATTCTTTAAATTTCATTGACATTTTGATTTTTTTATGGTTATTTAAAAATTTTTATGGTATGCCTCATGCAAATGTGTCAGAAAGGCAAAAGGGGGTTTGTTGATATATCAGGAATTGTTGGGAATTTTATGCCAAATATTTCTATTACTCTGTGCCAAATATTTCAATTAAAAATATATCAACATTTTCATTTTTCTTTTATTTTTATTAACTATTTTCTGATACATTGTGTAAAAATATTTGTTAGTTGTAAAATTATTATAAGTTAAAGAAGTGTAAAATTAATAAAAATTTTAGTAATTCCTACTGCGGATCTCACAGCTTAAGAAACTTTGCTTTAGATTTATCTTAAAGTTTGCTTTATTATATATGCTCTGTGGAAGCTTATAAAAATGTGAAATTGAATAGGGCGGTTAAAAATTAAAATATTTTTATAGGTTGTGAAGTGACTCCAGATGTAAATCTTTCTCATGGAAAGTATGGCATTAGATTAGAAGTGCCAAATCATGAAGGCATGACTGAATATTGGATTCGATGTAGTTCGGTATGTATAAACCTTTTAATATTATAAGCAGAATTGTTATATTTAAACTACACATTTATCACATTAAGAAATTTTATCGACAAAAAATGACTTTGAAGCTATTACTATTAAAAATAAGGTATTTTTCATGCTGAAAATTTAAAAAGTTTGTTTTTTATTTATGAAGAGTAATAGTAATTTACAATGAATTGCATAATTAATTGAAAAAATCAGGAAAACTGAGAATTACACACCTTATAGCTATATTGATAATGGCAGTGTTGATTTATGGAATAATAAAAAACATAAAATCATTCACTTAATTTTCAAGTGCATTCTTTTAATATTTACAGAATGTATTGAAAATGTTCTGAAAATTACTTATAATATTCTGTAAGTATATGAAGTTCAATTTGCTTATTAAACCTTAATTTTTGTGATTTAAAATGTCGCATCATTTTAAATATAACTCAAATAACTTTTGCCAAAGTGGTAATTGAAAAATGCATTGGTTTATCAAATTCAACATTCCATGTGTTTGATTCTGACTTCGAACATGATTGTTAGGGATTTGAAATCCTCTTAAAACTAGGTGCCAATCAATCAATCAATCATAGGCAAAAAGTAAATGTAAATTTACAAGTAAGCCAAACTAAGGTTGAAAAAACTAAGAAAATTGATTTCTTCTCAAAGTATTCTTTGATTATAACTATTTAATTCCTTTAAGTTCATTTGATTATATAAGTTTAAATCCAACATTGTAAAATAATTTTTATTGTAAAAACTGAAAATATTTAAACTATAAAAATTTTTGTATTAAATTAATTTTATATTTTGTATTCATTTAATTTCAAAATTGGTTTATTTAGCAGTAGTTTAAATATTTTCCTATTAAAAAATAAGTTTTAAATTATATGATTTTTTTTTTTACTTTGATTTGACAAAGTGTTTTTATCATCGTAGATAAACAATAATTTGCTCTGGAATTTAATCAGTTAAAGTACAGTCATTAGCATGACCCTTCTTTAATTAATTTTCCACTATCAAAAATTGAAGATTAGGTCAATTTTTAACATTCTTAATTCTTCTAGTGTATGTCTTTCAAACATTTCTCATGTAATTTCTTGCTAAATTAGAAATAAAGAAGCATTTAGTTTATTTAATATTAAGAGGAAATTTTTATGCGTCTGCTATTAATATCTCTGAGATACTTAGGATCAAATATAACAGAAATGCAGATAATGAAATCATTTGTGATATGTGACATCAATTCTGACAACAGGGATAGTTGATTTTGGCTATCATCATGAAGGGCAATGCAGATTACATACGAAATAAAAAAAAACATTCTAAGAAATTGCTAAAAACAATTGAGGATAATATTGCTGATATCATTTGTAGAATGATGATAATTTAAACAAAAGACATTTTTGACCAAAATTATTTTGAATTTTCAAGTTCTAGATAAAATATTTGTTAATATATGTTTTAATTTATATTTGCATTTATGTTTCCAATTAAAAAGTATAATGTATCATTGCAATATTTTTTTTATGTTCATTTTTTAATAGGAAGAGCAATACGCAAAATGGATGGCAGCCTGTAGACTGGCAGCAAAGGGTAAAACTATGGCTGACAGCTCATATGATTTAGAAGTGAAGTCTATCCAAGATTTCCTTAATATGCAGAAACCAGCTCCAGCTCCTGTCATAAGTCCTTCTCAAATAGACATCAATCCTGACGATATGGTTGCTCCTCGATTTGTGAAAAAATTAAAAAGTCAAAAGGTCAGAAAATAGCATCTGTTAATTTATCTTGTTTATATTTTAAATGCTACTTTATAATTAATTATTAATTTTATGTCTCTGTAACTTCCTATTTAAATAATTTTGTTAATCTGTGTAAGTTATCTTTTAAATATGGAAGCTGTGTTAATTCATAAAAATGGAACTTTTGATATTAGATGATTTTATGATTATTTTAAGGAATTTGATTTTCTTGATTATGATTTTGATAAAGTTAAGAATATATTAATTATTTATATGTGTGTTTAGATGTATATGTTTAAAAACAAAAGCTTTGTTTCCTGGTTTGTAGATTATTCAACGAATACTTGAAGCTCATGCTAATGTAAAAGATCTTAATTTAATGGAGGCTAAACTAAGCTATATCAAAGCATGGCAAGCATTGCCAGAATTTGGAATGTCTCTTTTTGTTGTTCGTTTTGATGGCAGCCGCAAAGATGTAAGTATAGATTATTTCAGCAAAAATATTAGGTACAATAAAATGTTATGCATAACTTTCCTATCACATTAAATCTGAAAAAGTAATGAAATTAGTTAAACTTTTTTGCATTTTGAAGTTCATTGCATAGTGCTGATTCATGTGATTTAAATGTATTATCAACTTCCTCTGTTCATTAAATGATTTTAAAGAATAAGTAAAAATAGCATGTTATCTATTATATATAAAAATACTTATTTTATATTTCCTAAAATTAAAAGTAATCGGTAAAATATTACACAATTATCATACATTTAAATATATATTTATTTATTTATTATGTGTTCATTAATAATAAATAAAGTTGCATTAGTAGAACAATGTTGCTGTAATCTTCAACATTTTTAATAATTTGAAATGTGTAAGTTTTTTTATTTTCATTACTAATTAATTAACTGTAGCTTCGAAATTTTTATGATGTGGATAAAATTTTAAAATATCTCAATATCAGTATTTATTACTTGGTGGTTACATAGATCAACTTGTGTTATAGTTTATTTTGACATAACATCAAAATTATTCCAAAAATTCCAAAATTCGTTGTTGCATGCAAGCAAATTTTATTTAAATTGAAGAATTTAAACTATTTCTTTGTCATAAATATTTTCTTATTATTTTTATAGATATGATCCATATCATTTGTGATAAGTTTTAAATGCTAAATTATTGAAAAGATTTAACTGTCAGTGAATTTTGATTTGGAATTATGTCTCATTAATTTCAATTTTGATATCTTACATACTTTGAATGTTTCCAGGAATTGCTTGGAATAGCCTTCAACAGGTTGATGCGAATGGATCTTTCCAGTGGAGATCATATTAAAACTTGGCGTTACAACACAATGAAAGTGTGGAACGTGAACTGGGAAGTGCGTCAAGTACGAGTACAGTTTGAAGAGGAGAATGTTGCTTTCAGTTGTCTTTCTGCTGATTGTAAAGTTGTTCATGAATTCATTGGTGGTTACATATTCCTTTCAATGAGATCAAAGGATCAAAACCAAACTTTGAATGAGGACCTTTTCCACAAACTGACTGGAGGTTGGGTATGAACACTTTTAGTTAAAAAGTGCCAATTGTTAAATATGTTGTTAAGAGACTGATGGGATTTTCTCATAAGAATGATGTGTTAAAGACTGTTGAGTCTCATTTGAAATTTTATAATATAACAGCTTACCATAAGATAATGTTCATTTTATTTTTCAGTATTTTGAATTGCTTTATATATTCAGCTACAAGTATTTATAAGTTATGCATTTAAATTGGCACTAACAATGTAATTGATATGGGAATATTAAATTTTCATTCTTTTTTTCACAAAGTTAATATTTATAATAACTTATATTTTTTTAATCAGTTTTAAGAAATTAAAATTTTTATGAAACCTTTATAAACTGAAGCAAAGTTTACTATTATAACATTAAAGTTCAAGTAATTTCACTTTTATCTACATATTTTGTTAATTTCTTCGAGCCATATTTTAAACTCAGTTCATTAAAGACTGAACATTTTAGAAATCTTTGATTCATATCATAAAATTTACTTTTTAAGTTCTATTCTGAAGTAAATAAATAAAAATTATTTTAAAAAATATGGATAATGTACCACAATTTATTTTATAGTCACTTTTTCCAAAAGTAAAGTTTTTTTTACAATTTAAAACTTTTTTCAATGATTTTTTGAATAACAATTATCAGTGTGATTATTAATATAACTTGAATTACACTTTTGTTTGTTTTCAACTGTTTAAAGTACAATTTTTGGAATATATCAAAAACTTGCATTTAAAAATATGATTGGTTTTGAAAGTGAATTTTTTCCTTTAATGTTTTTACATAAAAGTGATTCACTTTTTACAGTGCCATATTATAAATCAAATTGCATGAGCAAATTTTGTACAGTTGTTAGTACCTATATTGTTGATTAATGTAGCTTAGTTTTTTTTCTAATTCATGTTTTTGTGAAATATTTTTGCCCATAGCTGTTAATGAGCTATTTACTAAAACATTAGTTCATATATTAGATTTGTGTTGTTTTAAAAATATAGGGAAACAAAAATGTTCCAGCTTAAGCTGTACTTATTTGCTAGAATCAGCATCAATTTGTAGTTTTTGGCTATTGTATATGTTATCAGTTTTGAAAGTGTGTCAAGAAAGTATTATTGATTGTGTTCATATTTGTTGATTAGCACAATTTGATTGAATGATGAAAATATTACAAATATATTGGTGCTGAATTATCCTGTTGTATCTTGGAGTTAACATAATTTAAACAGCATATAATTATTTACTGGAAGTATACTTGTATATTCATAAAGAATGTTGAGCTTTTCTCTTTATAAAATATACATTTTGAATAAGTCGCATAAATTTTGCATAAAATATTGCTTACTGTATACGAATATAACATACGACTATTAAAGTGGAAACTACATTTCACAGTAGAATTTAAATTGATACATACAATTATATTTAAGGGCTTTTATAAGTATTATATCAAATGATATGCTGTGTATCAAAATATTTTATGAATATCAATCTTGTGACTGTATTGCGATAATATTTTACTGTAATTACACTTATAAATTTTAGTTAATGAAATAGATTTAGTGATGTTCACTTATAGTGTTTGCAGTATTTATTGCATTTTTTTATATATAAAATTTTAACAACTAGAATTATAAAAATGTGAAACAAATGCATCTATATACTCAGATCAGAAGTGTAAATGTTTATGCAATCGTTTCAGTGATCATTTTATAACAATTATATAAAATCTACCTCTTATTCTATTTCATAATAGAAAGTCTGCAATTTCGCTTGCTCTTTTTTATATTGGCTTTAATTTTCCATTCCTTATATATAACTTCCATTTTTCCATCTGAAAAATACATGTGCCTTCATAAATTTTAATTTCCATGCTCATTTTTTTTTATTTTTAAATAATGGATAGAAAATATAAATACATTTTTAAACTCTGGTAATTATTAAAATTGTCTTTTTTTAAATTTGGTTTTTTATGAAAATGTTGAGTATTTTTAAAATCAAGCTGCATAATTTTTTTCAAACAAGACAATCTTTTATTTTTAGATATTTTTAGTACGCTTCCATTGTAATTGATATTTTTATGGCAAACTATTTTTTGATATTACGTAAAAGATAACATTTTTTTGTTCTAATTCTTTCTTTCAAAGCTTGAAAGACACTCACATAATTCTAAATAATTAATTGTATGTTTATATTAATCATGGGAACAGTATTTGCAAGAGACTTATGATATTTACAATGCAAAAATGCATGAAATTTTCTTTTAGTGTCTTTAGAAATCAAAGTATCGCAGAAAAATCGATATTTTTATAGTATGCAAATTTAATCAGCACTTCGTGGCTACTCAGTACAGTATGTACTTGAAAAAAATTCATTTGGCAGAAATATGATTAAGTAATAGAAAATTGTACATACATTTATAAAAATCCTAAAAGGTTTGGACCACACATTTTGCTCTAATTCTTAGAAGTTAATATTTTTATTCAAGTAAAAATTAAGATGGAATTTAGCAGATTTACTTGAACGTGCCTTTGACAGTTTATTTTAATGGATATAATCAAAGTCCTTTTTAATTAAATTAATTATAATTAGATGTAAGTTTAATAATAATGTATTAAAAGTTTTGCAATGTTATCAAAAAATACATAACACAAGAGCTTCTTGTAATTAAAATTTTCTTTGTACTTGTTTCTTTATAATCATAAATGTTTTTCAATTATGTTGTTTTTATCACTTGTTATATTATCACTTATGTGTCAAAGAAAATGTTTATTTTTTTAGTTACTCTATAAATGTATATTTTTAAATTGTTTTAAATTACATTTAAAATATTAATACATTTCTAAGTTGAAATTTGTACTCATGTCACATTTATTTTTCATCATTTCATATCATATTCTATGACAAAGATAATCTTTAGCAATATTTTTAATTTAAAAACTTCATTTTTACTCATTGACTTTATTAAAAGTTGAGATATTTGAATAAGGTGTTACTAATTTGTCTTAACATTCTTTAATATTATAGTAATCTTTTTATAATTAGTTTTGGACTGTTTAAACTTTTCATAATATTTGCTTTTTGTTTAATATTTTTGAATGACTGACCAATAAGGGTGCTATGAAAGAAATTCATTGTTTACACAATAACTAAACTAAAATATTATGATGAGAGTGCCTTATAAATATTTATGTAATGTGTGTTCTTGATGTGTTAGTTGCAAGGAGGTTGAAGCATCACTTCTTGTTAAATCCTGACTTGTAATATATTAATGTTAAATTGAATTGTATCATTTAAAAATACTACTGAAAAATTTATTATTGATAATGTGGATATCACACTACTGTAACCACAATTATATGATGTTTAATAAATTACTGTAAGCTCTTATTAAATGAGTGAAATTTTTTATTGTAATATTTAAAATATATAATTCTTGGGAGTAATCTCATATAAAATAGAAAATGTACATTTTATCAACGATTTAAATATTTTTCCCCCTATTGGTGGGCACCCTTGAGCAAGTAAGTACATTAACCCATTTGCCGCAACAAGGCTGGAAACTGCTATTCATTTTATCGTTACGCAGTGGGCACCTGTGAACCAAGTCACAGAGGTACAAGTAGCATTCCCCACGCCACACCACCACAAACCCGTTTATAGGGCGGGCCACATTCATTCATTATCTGATGAAAGGACAAGAAACACAGAAAGAGAAAGTACATCCATGCCCGAGCCGGGATTCGAACCCAGGTCCTCCCAGTCAGTTTCGCTAACCACTAGGCAGGTTGGGCGGCACGATTTAAATATATATTTCTTAATAATTTAACACAGAATATTGCTTGAATTTAAACAATGTTTTGACATTTGACAACTGGAGTAATAAAAATTAAGTATAAAATCAACGTTATTGGCTTTCATTTGAAGAAAAACCATAAATATCTCAATTTGTTTGTACACTGAAAATATTACCAAACCAATTCTTATGACAGTGATTATATGGTTCTCTTTATAATTTATAATAAGATTCATTTTGTAATGTGATTTTATTACTTTCTAGGATTTCAAATATTTAAATCAAATTATTTCAATTATACCTTAATGATTTGATGTTATCATTAAATCTAATATATTCATATTAGTTTTTATTAATATTAATCACTATCATTATTAATTCAAAATATATAATTAAAGACAAATAATAAAATAGGAAGATATATGTCCATAATTACAGATGTTTGATAAAAAAAAAAATAATAATAATGCATAAGGTAATATCTGTTCAACATGTGAATGTTGATTTCTCCTTGAGGAAATTTTTAATCATTTGAAAATTTCTTGAACTCCTGAAATCTTTTAACTATTTGTGAGAATCCTTTTAATTCTAGTTTAGAATTCATGCTTATTTAACCCATTACTTATTTAACACACAATATTAATACTTGACAAGGAACGATCATTTGGCTTAAATAAAATTTGGAACTGAATTGAGAAAACGTGATTATATACGTTTTTTCATTTGTCCTAAAATAGAGATATTTTACTCTACCTAAAATAGATATTAACATACAAAATTTTGATGGTTTACATCTTAAAATACATACACATATATGATATTATCTTGAACATTGAGGAAATTGCGACCTGCCTTTAGTGAACACGACGGATCTTCGGCTAATCCGGGATTCGAACTCACCACCTTTTAGTAACGAGAACGACGCCCTAAGCAACCAGGCCACCAATTTTGTTGATTATCTCTTCATGTCATTTTAATTTGAACAAAAAAAAAAACATAAGAAGAATAAGGATTAAGAATTATGGGAGAAATTTACAATAGATTCAATTGTAATTAGATATTTCAATTGTTATTTACATGATGGAACCACAGATGTTGAAGTAATAGTTCTGTGTAAAGTTCAAACCAAAAAACTGCTGAATAAATTCCAAAGACAATCTTGCTCAGATTTTTACAAATAAAAAATCTTTCTTTTTTCATGAATTATTAAATTAATTGCTTCATCATTTGTTTTTTTAATAAAAAGAATTTTCACATTTAAAATGTTTACTCGTTTGATTAAGCATAAATGTGAATATATGACTTCTGAATAGCAGAAAGAAAGATTAATTGTTGAGCAATAGACAATAATGAATAAATTTTATTTATGTCCTGTTTAATGTTTTCAAGTCTTGCCTAATCTGTAACATATTGAATTATCTTTAATGCATAAAATATTTTTCTTGTAGTTTTATGTTTATTTTATTATTAATTACTATAATTTAAACTCAGAAATGGCATTGATTTATATCTTTTGCATTATTATAATTTTTGTTAACAATTATATGAATTTTTTTATTCGCTTTAATTTTTTGGTTGGCATAGAAATTTTTTGGTCGGTACAGAATTAGTATTTTAAATTCATTTTTTAGTATAATCAAATTCAAATAAATAAAAAATGTTAAATTTCAAAGAATAAAGATTATTTGAAGTGAAATATGATTTCTTAAAAATATTTTAGAATTCGAATTATGTAATTATTGTTCTTTTAATGAAAAAGAATTAACTTTTCCATGCACAAATGAAAAATTAATAAACTAAAATTTGTTTTTTTATTGTTTTGTACTTAGATGAACATATATCAAACTAATCAAATGCATATACCATATGTATGTCTACATGAACACAGTGATGCATTTTTAAGAAAAATAATCAAAATACAATTTTATGCAGTATAAAATAAATAGCATGAAAACTAATGATTTTAAGGTGAAATTGCGCTTTAGGCCCCCTACTTGGCGAGTTTTCAAAATCACCGATGCCATGGCGAAAATTCTACCGCTATTTCAAAGTGAAACTTAATTAGCGAACAATGAAATGGCTAAAACAAAAGAGTAATTAATGAGCATGCGCGTATAATCATCAAATTCGCGAGTTGGTGAAGTAGGGGACCTAAAGGGCAAATTAACCGATTTTAATAGTTGTAGCAATTGAAATAAATTACATTTTCACAAATAATTATTAAATAAAAAATACTTACAAAGTTTCACATAGCTAACTATTTTTAACGTACCAATGGTTTATGTAAGATAATTATATTTGCATATTTTATTTAAAATTTCAAAATTATGTAAATTATTTATAACTTAGCATGTTAAAAAGTGCAAATGATAATATAAAAACTTATTTTGTTCTTGTGAAGAAATTCACGTTGCTGAAAAAAACTTTTTGAAGGCTCAAAACTTGGAATATGAAATAGAAAAATTTATACAAATTTTTAGAACACTAATTATAATATTTTAAGTAAAAAATTTTTATGGAAATTGTTTTATTATAATTAATTGGAAGACTGTGAAATAGTCTCCTATGTAGTTAATCTCTGAATAATAAATATTGGGAGGAAAAAAGTATCAACTAATTATTATAAAACAATTTTCAACCTTACTACAAAACAGTAAGTTCTGTTTTGTTTTGGTTATTTCTAAAATAACAACAGACCAGTAAAACTATCTCACCTACAACAGTTTGATGCACTTCAAGATTAATTTCAATTTTCAAAAATTAAAAAGAAAATTAATTAAAGCATCATAAATAACATGGGAAATGGGCAAAAAAACCATGACCTAATATGGAAAAAAAAATTATTATTACTGGGACAGTAACATTTGCTATTAACATTATTTATGAAAGTAATTGGAGATTTTTTTTTCTGTAGTAAGATTTTTACTGATTGATAGTGTGGCTATGTGATATGAAAATTAATAGCTGCTGCATCTTACTTAGAAAACTGAATCTGCTTGTTATCAACAAATGTTTTACCCACTTTACATTTTGGTCCACTTTTAGGAGTGTCGAATTGGTATTTTAACAAAACAATTGTCTTTGCTATTTGTCACAATAAGCTAAAAATTCCATAAGAAACTTGTACAGACAGTCATTAAAATCGTTCAATGTTTGCAAGTAACCGCCAATATGATTCTGTATACGAATTAGACGAATAACGAATAAGACGAAATTCCTAAATGTTATCTTAATTCTATGAATAATCAAATGTTTGAAGTTATATTTGGAAAAATAGTGGATCGCATACATACACACAAAACATATTTTTAGATTTGCAAATAATCTTATAACTGGTAAATTTTGGAATTGTTGGCAAAATATTTAAATATCGTATTTATTTTAGGCTTCATTTATTCCTACCAACTTAATTTTGTTTAATTTAAATTATAGAAAATCTAATGAGCTTATCATTTTGTAACATATTCTATATACTGCTGAAAGGATATTGAAGATGTGGGTTGATCTTGTACTTGCAGAGTTGTTTGATTGATTGATACATTGACAGACGCTATAGGAAATAAATGACATTTGTTTAGCAGAATAATATGTATTTTATTGAGCATTTGGGTATAAAAGGGAAAAAACACAATTTGTACATATGAGAGAAACAAGGAAAACGGTGTTTCCTGAAAAGAAAATCATTTTTAATAGGAAATATGGTTTCTCCTTTGGGCCTGTACCTTTGATGAAGTCAAAGGGGCTGTGGTATTTTGCCCACTCCCCCAGAATAGCTCTTAACAATTCTTTGGAGAGTTTGTATGAGTCCAGAAACTCGTCCACCTAGTTTGTCCCATAACTTGCTCTATTGGATTCATATCCGGAGAACACGCTGGCCACTCCATTCCTCCACAAGGAAATCATTCATCAAGTTAGCATGATGTAGCCTGTAATCGTCCATTAGTCTAAAGTCACCTCCAATTGCTGGAGTTTGACACAATAGGTCTGAGAATCTCATCCCTTTGTTAATGGCCAGTCAGAGCTACATTTCGAACGATAACAAAAGAGCTGGACGTTCATCAATGTAGACGACAGCATAGACCATCACTCCCCCCACCGTCAAATACGACACTTTCGTGAATGAACATAGGATTATTTCTTGTGGCACGCGTTCCCTCCAGATGAAAATTCGAACATCATCAGGATGAGTAACGAAACTCAACGAGATTCGTAAGAGAAACGATATTACGTCATTCATTTCTCTTCCAGTTCACATACTCCGTGGCCAACTCCGCGCGACGATGCCTTGTTGTTAATCATTGGTCAGCCAATATATTATTATTTTGCTATATATTGGTCAGCCAGCTATAGCGTGAAGGTGGTTTCATACAGTTTGTGTCGAAACTGTTTTAGCAGTAACCGAGCGAAGGTGTTGAAAAGCGGCTTTCAAATTTCGATGTCTCCGGGCAGTTAGCGTGAAATAGCGGTCTTCATTGAACGTTGTTACACGTCTACGATCTTGCCCTGATCTTCAGCCCACTTTTTCAGTCTCCAAACTTAGTACAATTAAGCCTTTTGGAAAAATTAAGAGGTGTTATATGAACTTTAGTCAATGGGAAAAATCGAAATTGATTATTTTCTTCTATTACTGAAAAGAATCGAATTAACCTGTGTAAAACGTTATTATCAAAATTATTTTTACTAGAAGATGAACAAACCTATCTATAATTCTATTAAGGTAAAAAGATGTAAGATTTGTATTCGAGGAGAATTTTGAAAGTGTAACTGATTCGTTCATAACTATAATAGTGCTATTCTTGCTCATTCGACATACATTTTGTGCATTATTTTCATTTCGAATTTTATTAGGACAACATGCATTGAAATAATTCATGTCTAATAATAAAGTATCCAAAAAGGACACAAAAAAATGTAGAATAAAAAATAACAATTTCTTCAAATGTCTTCTCTATGATGAAATAATGAAGCCCAAATTGGTGAAATCAAAGTTTACATCTCATGTTAATCTTTGATTTTTTTTTATAAAATACAAACTTTCACATAAGAAATGATGCGCAGGCAATAGGATTAATTATAGGTTGTTTCTGTAATATTTAAGGCAAACAATGTTTCCGAAGTCTACAATTGAATAAAATAATGAATTGAATTTTGTTGACTTGATTGTTTTGATTTAGAATCACTTTTTTCCCAAAAATCCTCAAATTAGCCAATATTAGTTTTTGTTTACTTTGTCAATTAAATTAACTGATTCTCGAAACATTTTTAGCTGTGAAATGATATCTCGTGCTTCCCTTAATTTCTTATAAACTTACTCTACCGGTAATATATCCAAAATTTATATAAACCCCATTTGTTTTTTAAAATAGAATCTTTTGCTTTGTTAAAATATCGTTAATTCAAATTTTATTGAATGGAATTGGAAAAAATCCCTGTGATTTTGCTTACTTTTGTGTGATTCCAATGGAGAAATTTTTTTTTCTCGGTTTATATGAGCAGTTTATTATTGTATGACTGTTCAACTTATTTGATAAGTTTTTATGATATACAATGTGCGTGAAACTTTCAATATTTTTGTATCTGCTCAACTTTTATTTGACAAATGAAGTTTTAATAGGAAAATAAAGTTTTAATTAAAATAAATACTTTTCTTCTTACATCAGCCGATAATACGATTTATTTGCTTGGTTTCATTTTTTATTATTGTAGTCATTATTTAAAGAGCCGTAGTAGAATTTTGATTGTACGTATTTTTATGTCTTAAAACTATAAACAATACACGATTCTCTCTTTCTCTCTGTACTGCAAATATTCTAATTATTATATTTGATTCAACTAAATTTATCAATGGTGGAAAAAATGGATTAGAATTTTATTGGGTAGTTATAATTATATAATAAACAAGCGTTCACAAAATGATATAAAATGCTTCCTTAAAATATTCAAATATATTCACTATGAAAAATATTTAAGTAATTTTCTAACATAAGTCTAATAAATTCTTAAATAAGTTTTCATGTAATATTTGTGCAGAATAGTTCAATTTTAGAATTTAATATCAAATACATATTATTATTAAATTGCTTAGTACTGCAATAAAAATTATCTTAGAATTACTAAACCCTTATAAAGTAAAAAAATCTATATAGATTGCCTAATAGAATAAAAAAAAATACCAAGATTTTTTAGTAATCTTATTTTTGATTTAAATTACCGAAATATTTAATTCTTTTACAAAAATTTCTTTTACTTAATTTCTTATATAGGCTTATGCAATGTGGTACTCGTGTTATCTCAATTGTTTTTGTTTCAAATCAAGAATTCTATTCATTCATCACATAATGAACATTTCACAGTTCATCTTAGCTTCAGTAAAGTAGAAATGTATTTTTCACAAATCAATACAGCAAAACCCATTTTAAAGTTTAATTGAAATAAGAAAACAGTGTGATCAATGATTAATATTTTTTTTTAATTATGTACTATATTTTCTGTTACACATAATGTTATATATCACAACTTCAGATCAAAAAAATAAAAGCTTGTTAAATAATAAAAGCTTAAAAAAAGTTCTCCAAAAACTGGAGATGTTTTGCTTTTAAGCTAGAAGATAAGTAAAAATAACATTTGTGGTATAGCTTTAGTTTCGAATTTTCTGTTGTTGTTGTTTCTGATGACACTTGGCAACGCCAAGGCCGCTCGCCAGAGACCAGGCGAATGAAGTCAGAGAGAGAGCGTCTTCCGTTTTTGAATATAGCACTCTCATACGAAGGTGAAAGTACGACTTTTGATTCATAGATGGCAGCACTATCTGAATCTTCTCATTTAGAGATTGAAACCAGTGAAAAGACCCATAGCCTGTCTCCAACCACCCCCAGAGGTATTGATTTGTAATGGGAACAGGGAGGACATTGTGACCCGACATATTTTACGTGCCCCAGTCGCCATCAGTGAATACGACGGATTTTCGGCTAAGCCGGGATTCGAACTCACCACCTTTTAGTAACGAGAATGACGCCCTAATCGACCAGGCCACCGCGTTCGTTTGTTTTGTAAAATCAGCCAGACCTGTCAAATTGAGATGTGATGTTAAACTCTAAGAGAAATTAAGAATAAGAAATGAAGAAATTCGGCTTGTAATATTCCTGATATTATATGCTAGATTCACGATTATCTTGATTATCCTAGAATGCTGCTTTCCGCTTGGAGACCGAATGGTGCCTCTCTTTAGACATCTGCACCACATTGTTGTGTATGTGTACTTTGTGCAATCAGAATTTTGAAAATAGATCAAGATCATTTAATAAAATATTCTTTGTTTCAGAAAAAATCCTATATACTCGATATTGGTGCTCTAAAGAGTTGATGCTTGGTTTGTTTGTCGCACAACGGTAAATTTTCGCTCACTAGAACTAATTAATCCGAGACCTTCAGTTCAAAGTCAGTTTTGAACCACAAAAGACATCCATGCCAAAGTGAAATTTGAACCGAACTGTTGAACCGAAGACTAGTGTGCTAACCGTTCGGCTATCTGCTCGGACAGAGAATTGATGCAGTTGGCATCCAGTTCTAAATTTCTTCTACATTTGCGTAATTTTTCCATTAATAATTTTGATGTAATTATTTATTTTCTTTTTGTAATTCAATTTTATACTTATTTTTATGTTCCAATCGCAAGGATTTTTTATGCATCCCCATGCATTTGTTTTCGTGCACGAGCCTACTTTTTTTTTTATCTAACTCAAAGTTGGGCTTTACTAATTGGTAGTAAATAAGCTGCTGGGTATAGTATTTATAATTTGGATGCACGAAACAAGAAGAATATTCCCAATACTTGATCTGCCACATCCAGGTCTATCATTTCACTTGGAAGACATTGTGACCACGACAGTATAATCAAATATTTTTTCAATTAAAAAATATTTGTTTTGTTTAGAGTAACTATCAAAAGAACATAAAGCTTAAACCAATCCCACGCTTTCCGCTAGCATATGCATATTTTTAAATTTTAAAACTTGAATTGGTATAGTAAATGTATGGAAATAGAAGAATTTATAAATTTTGTCTCATTAATGTTAGTTATATTATTTAGTCTTTAAGCGGACGAATTTAAAATGCAAACAAGAAGTGAAAATAGGAAATAATATATGAATAACTTTTTTACTTTCAGTGGCAATACGGAATATAAATTTTCAGAGATATACATAAAAAAAAATTAATTAGTTCTCAAAATTTATTTCATCCTGAAAATATTTGGAGTTATTATTATTATTTTCTTTCAGGTCCTACATAATTGAAAAGAATGGGAACAATAATAAATTCCGATAATCTCGATAGATGGCGCTACTGCACTGAATACATAGTAATATAGTTGCCTTGAGTTGCCATAAAAACGAAATATGATGTTTCTCTTTGTTTCTATGATGCATAATTTAAATTAATATCAAAGTGACTCTTTCATCATGAACAATTAGAATAATACTTACAAACGTATCTGTGGACTGTTTTAATGTAAATTATGTTTCATTTTTTTTAAAACTAGTAATAATACAAAATCTACTAGAATCAACTTTCTTCGAAAATTTGTTTGTTACTAAAATTTTATTATACAATGGAATTTCTGACTATCTGCGTTATATTAAAAAGTTTCCCGAAGGTTTTATATACTTTATTATGGAACGGTATTTTTCATATCATCATATTTCGTTTTTATGGAAGATACATTTAAAAATAAAGGATTTATGAAAGTATGAGTAATGTTCACATAAATTATTAAATCATATGCCTGTTTCTAATAAGTTTGTATGTGTATAATTGCTAATGAAATAAATCTGTGTGCTAAAATATTTTAATCCAAAAATCCTCTTTCAAGGAAGATTCTTCAAAATAATTTACGTTTCCCTTATAGTTTTAAGAACTTTCACAAGGCATTTGTTTTTTATTGACATGTTTCTGAGCGATAAAAAGTAGTTTTATATAAAATGTTTTTGACATTTAAAAAATTTGATTGTAAACTGTAAAATAACTTAACTATTAAAATAATCTCCTTTGCAACAGCTTTTTAATTTATTTAATAATAACTACTAATTTTATCACTTACTTATCTGTTATTATGGACTCATAGCCAATATTTTAAATTATATTTTGGAAAAATTATATTATTAAATTATATATTAAATTGGTTTTGGAAAAATTAAATACATTATTACTCTTTGAGGTAAGAATAAAATAATTTTCTATTATACTTAACCTCTGAGAATGAATTCCATTGTTAAGAAAGGAAGTGTTGTTAGAGTATTATCATTGATGGAATGCTATTTTTCGATTTATCGAAATTGTTTTCAAAAATTAAAAAAATAACATATAAAAGTTCATTTTTTAATTTATTAGGACTGCTTATTTCATAAAAAGAAAAGAGTCAGATATTTGTAGCAACAAATGAAAATCCTACTATGATGGGAGTTCAATATTGTTTCTATTTAAATATTGCTTTTAAATAGTTATTCTTAGTGTTACGATAATTCATTGTGTTACTATTTAGGAGTAACAAGTTAACTTTTTAAAATTCTTTATTGCCAGTTAATCTAATGCAATTAATTTCTGACAGTTAAGTTAATTTAACTGTCAAAAATAATGCTTAAATATTTTTGATAATTAAAGTAATTGACAAATTAATATGATATACTCAAACATATGAATTATAATAAACTGCAGCCGCACATTTAAGTTTGCTAATTGTTTAGACACACAAAATATTTTATGCTTCCTAATTGAGACAGAAATTATTTGCAACAGATTTTAAAACCAAATTAAGTAGACTGTGAATCAAATAATGCGTGAGACAAAAAAATTATTACTCTGAAACTTCAAATAAATGTAATTAAGACAAATTATGTTTATATGTATTGTAATTAATCGTGTCATATTTCCTAATATGACACGATTAATTACATTATAGAAACTCAAGGACTAAATTTAGCAACACCAAACAAATTATTACAAACCAATTAATACTAAAATTATTTTTTCATCTCTTCAAAGACTCATTTTTATACTTAAAAGAACTTAAGGCCTAATACTTTTTATTTTATTTATTAATTTATTTTGAATTTTTACATCTATATGTATTATCTTCAAATCATTATTTCATGTCCAAATGTAGAGATGTCACAAATTATGGGTTTTCAAAATTAATAGCAACAAAATCAAAACATGTAGTATCTAAATAATAAAGGATGTTTGGAATATATTTTTTATTGACTTACCTAATTAATTAAAGATTTTAGAGAATCTCAAATCATCTGAGATCGAATAAGGTACAAATTACTAAATGTGACACTTTATAGTTTATTATTTACAACTATAAAACAAAAATATTTGCTTTGCAATTTCTTATTTCCATTTTCTTAAGTAAATAAAGTAATACTGCAATATATATAAATATAAGTAGACAAAATAAATTATTTTAACTTATCTTATTCTTTTTAACAGACATATTATTATTCATTTTAAACAAAATGTGCGCTCCCACAAACTTATATTTGTGGTTTATAGCTTCAGCATCACTGAAATCTAAATGACAAACTATTAAATCACCAAATTAATAAAATTTAAATTTTAAAGGTCTAGAATTTTTTAGATTGTAAGTCTCGTATAGAGTACTAATCAAAATCGAAGTCTTCCATTAGATTCAAATAAAAAATGAGTTGTTAAAGAATAATTTATAAGCTAATCAATATTTTATTATTTATTAAGGCTGTGAAAATAATTAAAATCTTTTGCTATATATTTTTATATTTTGTTGAATGGCAACATCTGTTATATTCTACTGTATATTTATTTGTAATATTGTCGTGGTTAATTTTGTTCTTTTCATTTATTAGAAAAATATTATTTTAAACTAGCTTTAGTTGAAAATATATTTGTAAATCTGAACATATAGGTAGTTATCAAAATAACGAAACACCTATGAAGAAAAGTGACATTTTTTATGCTTTCGTAGGCATCACAATTTAATAAGAGATACCCGGTTTTTATAAATAGAAATGTATAGCAATGACTTTATTGAGAAGTTCTGTAAGTCTTGTATTTTTTCAAAAGTATAAAATTTCAAACTTCTAAGATTTTCAAAGAGGATAAATTATATAAGGGTACCTAGCTGGAGCAAGTATCATTGAATTATCCTAACTTTTAAGTTTTTTAGAGGTACGATGTTATAAGCTATGGCAGCCTAAGCACAGTGTGGCAAGACGAGTTTGCAAAGCAAAATAGTGAACAGAAAGAGACACTTGGTGAGAGACCGCTAGATATTGAAATGAATTATAATGTCTAAAAAGATTCTAAAGCTTTGTTTAGTCTAAATTACAAAAAGTTGTTATGAAAAATTATTGGGGTGTCTCGTGAAAAAAGGAAAAATCTTTGCCATCACATTTTTGAAATTGCAGAAGTTAAATAGTAGATTACCGGAATTCGGTTTACCCAATCACAATACTTCTGTTCGCATAGGTTGAGAATATATAACTGTTTGTAGAATATGGTATCAATGGGTTCAAGAAGACCATGCATAACGCCATGGTGGATCTTAACCACGATCACAAACAGCTGAGATGTATTATCCGCATGGCCTTTATGGATCGTACATGGCATGAGACCAAGTAAAGAAATGAAGTCGTTTGAATGACAAGTGTTTGCACGAAAAGTTTGATGACATTTGTTGCATTGCTTGTCAATTCGGTGATCAAAACTTCCATTACATTTTTCGCTACATCACAGACAAGATCCCCTTCCACATGTATAAACAACAATAAAATCGATGGCAGGATATCTTGTTTGTCCGACGAATTCCGGCTTTATTTATACACATGATAGTCGAATCTGTGTTTTCAAGCACCATGAAACATGCACATTAACAAAGTCAACATCAAACTGATCCATTATTGGAAATGATACTATGAGGTGCATTGAATACACTTGTCAATCTTTTTTTATTCATATTGACGTCCCTTTGAACAGTAGCTATTACATTTCTACTGTATTAAGTCCTGTGACTAAGCATCTCATTTGACCACTGCGAAATACTAAGTTTAAACAAGACAATGCACGATCACATGTTGCTGGTATTGTACAGTCCTTCCCATGAATTGAAAATATTCAATATACGGGAAAAACAGTACAATACTGTTTGTCTAGAGATTCACACTGCAAACCTGAAGAGTTAACATTTGATACACAATTTCATTTGAAGACTTAGGGATATACTAGAAAGATTATTTTCAAATATTTTTTTATTTTTAACTATTTATAAGCACTTTTTTATGCTAATATTTTATATGAAAATATTTTAATTTTTAAAAACTTATTTTTGAATAATCAAAAAAAAATTCTAATGAGTGGCAACGTTTAGAATTTTTTTTTTTTTTTTTAAATTTTATTTTTCTTTAAAAAAGCTAAATTTATGAATGGTATCTTTGATGTAAAAGTAAGAATACATGCTTGAAATTTACTCTTATCTTTTCATTTGTATTTTTTATCGTGAGATTTCTTCTCAAATTATTGATAGCAGTCATTTGCAATTTGGAATTATCGTTAATATTGTGATTATTATACTGCGATTGCTCAAATTTCTATATTTGTTTCTATAATTACTCTTGGAGATATTATATTTCTGAGGATTTAGTATTTGGATTTGGCATCAAGTCACATAAAAATAAAGATATTTAAATTTCAAAGGCAAAACAAGAAAAAAAAATGAGTTGTGATTTATATCGTACTGTATGATGTTTAAAAATGTTACACATGAAATAGTATAAAATTTAAACCGGAGAAAACGTTTTATTCACACAAATATAATATCTTTTTTTAAATTATTAGTCATCCGTATCAATAAAATATTACCAAGTTAAATAAAATATTAATTTTTCAAAAGTAAATTGTTTGTATAAAATATATCTAAGCAGCCATAGTTTCGGGGTCAGTTATCTTCTCTGTGAGAAATGATCCCCTTGATGATGAAATGAACTCCCTTAATAGTTTCCCTAACTTTGTTCCATATGTCCTCGTGTAAAATGTTTTTAATAATGAAACGATTCAGCTTATTTTATTCAAAAAAATAAAAGTACAAATGTATCCATATATTTTTACAAAACAAAATCACGTGGTTACATTATTTTATTTAAAAATTTTGTACTATAGCATGTGTGTTTATATTTAGAGGAATAACTCCTGCATAAGTAAATCAGTATAAAAATATTTCTATCTCAAATATGAACCCTTTAATATTTTTAAAGTGATTGATATATTTTCTTAATTTCAAAGATAATTTATTTTACCAATAAGTTTACTGCCATTTCATTTTTCCTGATTAGCTTCCATGAATATTATAATAATATGTTTTAAAGAAAAATGACTGCTAATTGGAGAATAGTTTGTAATAACTTCAAATTATGCGATATGATGTATGTAAATTTAACGATGTGTTGTAATTTGTTCCGATGCTAATATGTTATCCTTATATTCTACTTTTATTATAAATTCATATTATCTATATTTGCAATGTCCTGGTTTCTTAAGACGTTTGCTTTCGTTATCGGAAGGCAGTGAATTCGAATCCCAACCCTACCAAAGATTCATCGTGTTCGCTAATGACGTCTGGGAACCGTTAAATATGTCTTGGTCGCAATGTCCTTCGTGTGAAATGATACCTCTGTAGGCGAAAGGCTAAGTCTGGGAGTCTTCTGCTTCTAAGCTACGAAGACCCCCCCCCCTTTGAGGTTTAATCAGTCTTCCACCCTCGTGGTTCTTCGTTCAAGCAAAGCTGCATATTACCCTTAGCCATGTACCATTGCTCTCATGCGTCAGGGTATGTTAGGCCTGGAATAGGCTTTCATGCATCAAGCGGATGAGTAACAAAAACTATATATTCTAGAATGTTAAAGGAGCAGATTAAGAAAGCGAAACCTCAGTTATCAAACTTTATGGACTGGATATTGCGGTTAGATTAATGCACATTTGTCTCAAATTATGAAACGGGAAAATTTTGCAATGGATAATCAAAAACTTCTTATTATAGGCCGTGGTCTGCTGTGGCTTGGTTGGTAAGGGCGTCATTCTCGTTACCAAAAGGTAGTGAGTTCGAATCCCGGCTTAGCCGAAGATCCGTCGTGTTCGCTAATGGTGACTGGAGCACGTAAAATATGTCGGGTCGCAATGTCCTCCATGTTCCCATTACAAATTAATACCTGGGGGTGGTTGGAGCCAGGCTATGGGTCTTCACTGGTTTCAATCTCTAAATTGGAAAATTTAGATGGTGCTGCCATCTATGAGTCAAAAGTCGTTTTTCCACCATCGTATGAGAGTGCTCTATTCAAAAACGGAAGACGCTCACTCTCTGACTTCATTCGCCTAGTTTCTTGAAAAGCGGGTTTGGCCAAATTGCCAAGTGTCATTAATAATAATAATACAACAACAAAACTTCTTATACATTTGCAACGTCTCAGGAATCAGCAAAAAAAGCATCTCCGTCCAAATCTATCGCAAGATCTTTGAACAGAACTGATTGAATTAAAATAATTCTAATTCTTCAACCTTCTAAAATCATTTTTATAGAAGTTAAAAAAAATTTAATTTTACGCTGTTTATTAACATGAAAAATAAAAGAGTAAAACATCTGAGTTTAAACAAAAGTTCTTAAATATGATTAATAAATACACCACTTCAAAGTGAATGTAACTAAATGAGTGTTTATTTTTTTTTCTTATTTAATATATGATAAAATTTACTATCCCATTAAATATAAAAATAAAATTCAAAATAAAAATAGTTAACATTAAAATGTCAGAAATTGCAAAAATAACGGAAAAAATTTGGAACTAGTTTGATACCTCCCCAAATCGGAAATTTGGCGACTTTTTTTCTCATCAAGCAAAATACCTGTTTTTGGCACCTTTTTTCTCGCCAAGATGGATTCTGTCTAAATGTACTAAGTGTCTAGATTATACACTTTAACTTATTATAATTTAGTAAATAAACAATGTTAACAATAGACACTTAATAAAATCCCAGGTTCATATTCATTAATAAAATTTATTATCAAGATTAATTCAGAATTACATACATAACATAAACAACATGGCCAAGTTCAATTCCGGATTGATCTCTTGATTAGTATTAATATTTGATTCACTAATTACTAAACACAATTGTATTCAAAAAATAAAATTAAAGGCTTTTACAATACTAACGATATTACAAGAATGTCCCGAGTTACTTACAAGGGAATTACTTATCTGGAGACGCATGGGTAATCCACGTGGGGTACTGTTAGGCTTACTACTGGACTGACAACCAGGAACCCTCGGGAAAATATCAATATGTCTCAACTCCAGCCGGGTTCATCGTCTCGCCTCCTTCGCAACTATCCCCGGTTCTCTCTCAGCTTCGGCGCTGACCTTGTCACGTTCAGTCACTCGTCAGGATTCTCTCCCCAGGCAACTCCGGCGACTCGAACCCTTCTCCCTTCTTCGACAGGCCTCCGCTTGCTCCAGTCCAAAACCGGTTCCTCTCTGACCCCTTGTTTTCACTTCATGAGTTCTCCTCATGTTGAATTACCCAGCGCCCCCTCACAAATAGTTCTAGTTGCCAACCACAAGAAAATTTAATTTTTACTCATTTGTGTTCAGCACATAAATACAAATAATTAATACATGAAAAACTTAAAAAAAAAAAACTCAGAAAATGATACAAAATACAAGAAAATATTAATTTGGCAACAGCAAAAACCTAAAAGCTGAAAAAACCTAAATTGGTAATACCAAAATAAGAAACAGCAACCCTAAAAAGTCCGTAGGGAGTGCCAGATTTGGCGCGTACTTTTTGGGGGGTATATCAAAGTTGTTCCAAAAATTTTTCAAAATCAACCAATTTGACTAACTTAAATTTTTTTTATATCATTATTATTTATTAATTTCTTTTAAAAGAATATTCATATCAATTTAAGTGTATTAAATAAAAGTATATTCTTTATTTATATCGATTCAAATGAGTGCACAATATTTATTCCATTTTTCTTAAAATCACACAAGGTTGCTGAAAAAAATAAAATTATTGAAACTGGTGATTCGCTTAAGCCAAATTTCGCTTATGTGTGTAAACTTGTCAGTAAAATATCTTTGTGTCAAATGTTACCTAAAAATAATTAGCTCAACAAACCTTCATTATAAATAAAACATTATGAGTTGTAAAAAGTTACAGCAGTGGTAAAACCATTTAGACAAAACATTCGTAAATTAGTAATTCATAAATATCAAAGAAGACTAAACACAATATATGTTTTGTTTCGCATGAAGTGTCGAAAACTATTTCACAGCTGTCAATTTGAAATAAATTAAATGTCAAATAATAAATAGAATAAAACAAAAAGATCATATGAAATATCAAATTCACGCGTTATAAATTTATGTATCATTAATATTCTAAAAGTGCAAGAGTCCAAAGTTATAATTCTAATTTCAGATAGCTCACTTTTGGTCGACTTACAAATAACTGATATATTCTATTTGAAATTGTCAACTAGTATTGTATTTTTTTAATTCATGTATAAAAAATTTTAAATGTAAGTATGTGCATGTTAACTTAGAAGCTAATGCATGTATTTACATTTTTAGGTAAAGATTTTGAGTAAAAGTATATATTTTGTAACTTTATTTGCCAATTTTTATGAATTTCAACTTTATGTATAATGAATGCCATATAAATATTCATCAAATTCATTAAATAATAAACGGTTTTTTTATTTTGTTGATTTTTATTGAGTTGTGCATTTTATAAGAAAATTTATTGATATTTAACGCATTCACTACTTGGCATACAGTTTTTTGATAACATAAATATGTTTGCTTAATCATGTTCCTTATTTGATTGAATGTCTTAAAAAAGAAAGTGAAACCGAGTATATTCTCGTGATGGTTTCATGATGTCCATTGTCATTCCTTCAACAACAATATTATACCTACGGTTCCGGCACTGTTCATCAATCCGAATATAAACAAAAGCAGTGATTTCCGTGGAGTTTTAAAAGATTTTCTTAGAAAGTATGGTTTTTAAATAATTTTATTTCGAGATTTCTTTTATTTAATGTATGCATTATTAAACATTCATTGTTTCAATGAGAACTCCGTGATTTTTTTCATTAAGATAATATAGGAATTCGTCTCCTTATAATAAATTATCTGATAGCACATATATGTTATGAATAACATTCTCTTATCTGATAGTAATATCAGACCCCGTGTTTTAAATCATTCTAAATGCATTATAATTTTTTAAAAATATTTTAATATTTTAAATACCTGAAGACTACACTTTATTAAATGAAATCAGTTTAACTCCTTTTAATAATTCCTATTTTGGGGATATTGCAAAACAACGTTATAAATAACATTTCATATGTATTTATTAATAGTTATATCACAGGGTACGTAATTTTGATTATTCGGAAACACGTGGAGTTTTATTTTGAGAAAAAGTTTAGTATTCTTGCTCAGTTTTAGAGGAATTTGCATATTTAAATTTTAGGATATCAGCTGATATCGAGTGTTCTAAAATATGCCTATATAGTTTTATACAACATTTATAAAAGACAAATGCAATTATGATCTTTAATGTATTTTAAATATATACGATGCAACATTTCCAATGTTTTTCTATCCTGATCAATGAATTTTGATAAAAACGATAGTGAAAATGGGTCATTACCTTTATGAAAATGTACGTTGGAATAACCATTCACGGTGGATTCCAATTTTCATTTCACCAAAGATCTGAGGATTTTTCTGGTAGACAATCCATCAAGAGAAATGTAGAAATTGCTGTAGAATAAAAGTCTGTACATTGGCTAATCAAATATGAAGACAATCTATCCAACATTTCCTAATCATTTCGATGCAAATTTGCATCACTTTATGCAAATAAATATTCTGTATAGTTAGGAGACAGTGACCAGTAAGAATGAAATGGTTTTAATCTTTGAACTATATCGCTAGACTGTCATGTGCCTTTCAGAATCCTTTTGAATGGTCCAAAATTTCCCCTCTGTTTGAAAGAATTCACGATAATCACATACTATGGGTATAGACTTTGAGCAATTGATTTACGTGTGTATTGGGACCTTATGTCCATCAAATTTGAAAGTTGATTAAATTGTACAAGCTTTCAAGTTTCAGTTCTGAAGAAAGTGCTTCCTACATAAGGTAGCATGTTATTAGAACGCTGTTATAAATCATTTTTCAAAAATTATCCCGTCACATTTATCTCAGGTAAATGACATTTTATTTCGGCGATATTATGAAATATTCTCTGTAATAATTATACTACAACTGATATATTTACAACACATAAGTACTTTCTAGATTTTATTATTTAAATAATACTAAAAGGTGACGTTTTCTATGTAGGAAATTAAACATTCATT
Organism: Latrodectus geometricus; assembly: GCA_026290005.1. NCBI lineage: Eukaryota > Metazoa > Arthropoda > Arachnida > Araneae > Theridiidae > Latrodectus > Latrodectus geometricus. The sequence continues at coordinate 10,610 of JAPDSC010125274.1, read as the reverse complement.
AGATTAATAAGACATTAAATAGTATAATTAACACGTAGTTCTTAATAATATATCATAATCCTTGTAGTTAAAGAATGTTCGAAATCTATAATGAAACTTAAAATATACACATTCTGAGTTTTTAAATTATGTACTCTTATTTTTATTTAAAGAAGTATTTTAGTTTATATTTGTAAAAGTTACAATAGGAAACTTAGAAGATGGTATTTGAAAAGCTTAGTTTTTCAAGTAATCCGTTCTGCTGAAATTCTTTGTAAGTTAACGGGAAAATAATTTTTCATGAAGTACTTACAAAAACTTGTAATAAAAGGATTTAATAATTGTTTGACTTTTTTAGAAGTCGGGAAAAACAGTGTATCCCACATTTCCCTTAGAAGTAAGTTTGAGAGACAAACGTTACATTTGAATTTCCAAAATCACCTGGTTAAAACATGAAAAAGAAAACGTAAATAGAGGAGTAAAGTTGAAAAACTTTTCCAAAAAAGTTTTTGCAAAAGTTGTCGGTGGACATTCAAAACTCAATTGAGTGTTTCAGGAAGACTAAATCTCTTTCTGCTTGCTACAAGTAAAAAGAATAAATGTTCTGAGGCAGTTTCCTTTTATCCCTTCACTTTTTTTCTCTAGACACTTAGAGTAAACCATGAAATGAAATAGAAATAAGAAACCAGTAAACAAGTCGAGGCGCCCAAATGTGAATTCCGTGTGGACAGAAGAAAGCTTTCCAACACTCTTTGCCGCCAAAGCTCGAAAAAATGACCACCAAATTTAAGGAAAAAGAGAACTGAGCCAAAAGCACTTCCAACATCTCCCTTGAGTCTGGCGGGGAAATAACGCCTTTGGGATAAAATATATACATATATAAGCAAGGTAAATAAACAAAAAGGAACTCGAAAATGGAGAAATGGAAATAATACCAAGATGGCGGAGTGACTTGCCGAGGGAAGAATGGAACGGAAAATAAAAATGAAAAAGAGAGAGTCCGCGTGAACAAGGAACGAGAAAACGATGAGTGAAGATGTGTCACTATTTATTTCAGATCTGATAGAGTGGTGAACAGGAAAAAACGGAGAAGGGGAAAAAAAAAAATAACCGCCTCTGGAACACATGCTTGTCCGGTTTCTTTATACAGCAGGAAAACAGAATTAGGCCTAATCGCTGTTCGCTGTTCTAAGCAGCTGCTTCTAAAGCACCAACCTGTCTCTTCCAGTGATTCTTCCCTCCTTCGCTCTACCCTCCACCTTCTCCTCAACCAGCAGACGACATCTGTTAAATTCTGATTTCGAATGAAGGAAGGCGGCAACTCAACTCCCCTCATCTTTAACAAGTGTGACATAGCGCTCCCGTTGTAGGGGAATGGAAATCACATTTTTAAGCTTTTCCTTTTTTTTAACACAAAAACATTATTTTATGTGTGTGTTTCTATTTCTACTACTTATCTAAATTTTACAGAACGTTTTTAAATCGATATTTGGGTCACGGTAAAGTCGATTATTGATACATGCAAAATAGAATCTTTATTTTTGAATTTAAATAGTCTATAAGATCTATTTTAAGGTGCGAATTATTTTTCAATCTCATTCTTAAAAATTTTTTAAAGTAACGTGTATTAAAAATCATGTGTTCATGGATATGATATCAGCGTCTGCCTTTCATTAAGTTAAAATTCATGAACATCCATGAAAATTTCCTTATTGCATAGCTGTCTGATTATGTTTGTTGTACAAATACGAAAACGAATTGTAATCGAAATTATGGACACATTTTGTAAGAAGAATTATCCGAAATCAGTTTTGAGATTTTAAAAGCATTCGATTCGTCAAAGAGTTTGTTACATATTTTTCAATTAAATGCATCGTTAAGGGAATAAATTTAGTTATGAAAGAAATGAATAAATAATTGACTATCATACACTGAACAATGACATTTACATATATTTGTTTTAAACTAATAGCCTACAAAATTTTTATAAAAATATAAGACTAGATTATATAACCAAATTCCAATTACTCAATGATCGACTTAAGGATATATTTATTTGCTTGCTTCTCCTATAACTTCTACAAATAAACTAGAATTCAAAACTAAGTGTTAGCACATTGTATCTAGTTTTATGAAAGGAATTGAACGAAATCTGCAATTGTGGCTTAAAAGCAAAGTTGAGAATTCTGTGTGCTGAATATGTAAACGTATATAAATAAGGGATCTTAGCTAGTAAATGAAGGAGCTTCATAAGCACACAAAACAAGCCTTCATTTTCTTTCATACCATGTTAAATATTTTGGTATTTTTGCTCCAATTGGTTAAAAATCCCAATTGTTAAAATCAGTAACCATCAATTTTTAGGTAATGAAATAAGAAAAGGAATGGTGTGGAGGCCAATATAAAATCCAGATTTGTAGTGAATTCGATGTAACCTTCATCTTTGTATTCAATTTCTTTCAAGATATTAGATCCATCGAGGTAAAAGCTGAAAAAGATGGTAAAGATACACAATGGAGGAAGATCGCTTTGTGTCGATTATGGCAAGACGTAACAGAATTGCTATATCTTTTAGTACTATCTCTCTCTTACAACTTTTCTGCCCCCACAAGAAGCATAATTTCGAGCGAGTTTTATTTTTTAGAAAGCTTTCTGGTGGAGACTGTTTGGAAGAATTTTTACTATTCAAGTCTTTATTCGTGGAAGGGAATCTTCCACGAATAAAATAGTTCGTTTAGCATGGTGCAGAGATCATAGAGATTGGAGCACTATTGACCAACGTGTAAACATTCCTTCACTGATGAATCCCAATTCAACTTAACCATAGATTCTTGATGAAGATTAGCTGAAATGATATGTCACACACACATACACACAGCGGAGGTTTTAATGTTCTAAGCAGACATCATGTTGGAGGCCTTATATGCCTTCCATGTCTTTGGAACCAGCATTTCGACTGATGTAAGGTATGTTGTTGTTGCCTATCCCCCTGGTGCAGAAAAGCCCACACTAGGTTCAGAATATCTGGCATAGGGTAATATGCAGTTTTTTTTTTTTTTTTTTTTTTTTTTTTTTTTTTTTGAAGAGGAACCACAAGGGCAGAAGACTGACTTGACCTTTGAACACACTTGCCATAGGTATCCGTTTATAGGGTAGGCAACCATTCATACTCCTTTCACACTAGGAAAGGACAAAGACAGAATAGAGAGAGAGAGAGAAAGTACATCCATGCCCAAACCGGGATTCGAACCCAGGCCTCCCTATCCGCAGTCAGGCATGGTAACTACCAGACAGAGTAGGCGGCAGATGTAAAGTATAAAGATAATATCTTAAAGTCTCGTATTCCCTTTTTCATGGTTACAATTGGCCCTGATTTTCATTTCTTCATTTTAACACAAGACAAAACAGTCTCATTTGATTGATAATTTCTGGATAGGGAAAATATTTCTCGGATGGATTAGTTAGCAAGATCTCTTAACACCAGTTAAGTTGGATCTTGTTTAAATATTTGTTAATGAACAAGTAAACAAATATTTTTGCAACACAAAAATAAATTGTGAATATTGAGCAATTGCTGTTAATTAGGAGAAGAAATGAAAATAAATTTAACATTATTTAATTAGAATTTATATAAATTATTATGAAGAATTTACCCAAATACATGCACTTTCAGGTTCATTAAACATTAGTTTTTTCAAGCTTTTAAAAATGCATTGAAATTTTTAAAATCAGTTTTCCCTTCTCTTCAAAATAATGTTTTTAAAATATAGTTTTTTTAATAATATAATATAGAGTAAATTTTTAAACTAATATGAGAATAATTCTTAAATTGAACTTTTTAACCAAAATTCAAAATTACGAGGCACTAAATGTTAGATGGAAATATAGTGTGAAATTAAAAAAAAACTGGTGAACCTAAAAATATTACAACTACTCACTAAAATCTTTTTATATTTAAGTAAACTTTGAATTATTTTTAGGCGAAACTTTCTGCTAATATTCATATTTGTCAGATTTTTGCAAATAGTTAATCAAATTGTAACTCTTTTTTTTTTATCGATTATCTTAGAAGAGTTGTGGTTATTTCAAGAAATTTTGAGCCTGATCCCTTTTCTTGCAATAAAGGATACTTTTAAATTATGATATATAATTTTCTTTAACTATAAATTTAAAAAGAGTGGTATAAAATATAATTTAACAAGTTCGTTGAAGGTAAAACATTTAAAGTTTTAAATATTTACTTCGTAATATTTTTAATATAAATGTACTGTTTTATATTTTCAGAGAATTTTTCTTGTGTGGTTTGACCTCCGTACTACTGACATAAAACTTTGCTATCATATCAACGCGAGTAAATATCTAGGTATACAGGATTTGCCTAAATAATATATTTTTTTAGAAAAAGTGCAAACTTCAAGGAAATGAGAGTTTACGAAACAAATCATTATTTGAAACGGAAATGGATAGTATCACATGCGGATATATTTTGCGGACAAGGATGTCTGGTGCCTCATACTGGACTCGTGTTACGCGACAAAATCACAACGAGCGCGACCCCCCTCTGTGCATCTCTGCCTCTGGTCTTTCAACCACATCGACCAAGGGTGTGGCTTGCATTTCATTTCTTTTTTCGCGAAGTATTTGGTGACAAAATTGTTATATCAGCGAAGCGAATCCTTCATACTTGAGGGACGGTCGTGGGAATGGGACGCTCTCTGGACATTCGAATGGCCAGGGATTTAACGGAGGGTGATCCGCTACAAAGCAATGAGATCTCTGTGTGCCACAGGAAGTAGTCAAAACCACTCACCTTCCGGATGCAGTTTTTGGAAGGTCCGTTATGGGGATGAGAGGTGATTAAGTTAAACTGTCGAGTTTCAGGTGGACTTTGTTTGTTTGTTAACTCTGGACTCACGTGCCTTAAAATTCGCAACACAATGGTGCTTCTAAAGGAAAAGCATTTCAAAGTGGTTTTTGTTTTTTTACATCAAAAAAGTACCATTTATCTTAGATCATTACATTTGCTTGCATATACGTTCTAGATAAACATGAAAGGAAGAATGGAAGAGATTCCATTATAGTATCAACAGGTTGTACGGAAGAAATTCTTGATTTTTTAAAAAAAAATATTTACCATTTGTGATACTCAATTGAAAGTGTTATCCTTCGTAAAACAAAGAATACATTTATATTCTGCAAAGACTTTTATAATAATGAGTAATTAGCAAGTTTTCTGCAATTAGAAAAACATTCTAGTATTTACCATGCATTTATCATTAAATTCCATAAACTGAAATTTTTTTCACATTTTTATTATGTTGAAATCCAGTATATTATGTTATAGTTATATAGTCATAGTATCATAATATACTATAAGGCATTAGAATTATTGTATGAATTCAAAGCAATTTGTTAAAAAATTAATAAAACTACACTTCTAGTAATTTTGAACTGAACTGAACTAAGTTATGATGTGGGAATTTTTATCAGGACTATATATATATATATATATATATATATGCATAAGAAACTACTGTGGGAACAATAGATGATTAGTAATTCTCACTTCCAAAAAGAAAACAAAAGTAGACTATAGGCATAGATAATAACCCTATATTATATAAAAAAAAATATAGTTTGACTCACATGATCATTCATTTAAAAAAATTAATTTCCATATTTATTAAAATATTACTATGTGACTAGCAGCTGTTCAGACTTTTAATTAGAAATATATAGAGGAATATATTTCTAATTAAATCATAAAGACAACAAGCTCTTCGTAAATATAATTTATGGAATATTTAATTTCATTAATTTGGGAAAGTTTAAAATAATTAAACAATAGAAAATTTAGTACTTACGCTGTGGATAAGTTGTTTCAATCTCTTTTTTGATTTACATTGCCCATTCACACTTATGGCATTTAAATATATTATTTCAAAATAAATAATTATTAAGTTTTGAAGACGGGAAATGAGATAGAAGTTGAAGTGAAATTACATGCAATATAGCAAATACATTTGTATATATATAGCAAATATATGTATATATATATACAATATATACATATATATATACAATATGTATATATATATATATATATATGTATTTGTATATATATATAGCAAATGTATGCATAAAAAATGCCTGATAAGTTCGAAACTTTGGAAAAAGCGTAGATGCTGACAAATGTTTCCTAAATTTTTTGAAGAATGCTTTTTAGAATTATACCGAACATTCTATTGTAGAAAAACATACATATAGAAAAATGAAAAACAAAAGCACATTTCGAATTTTAATGCATAAAATCTCTATGCTTGAGGGATGTATTCATTCTACAGGTTAATTTTAAAAAATATGTTAAATAACTTGTTAAGAGAAGCATTCAAATTTCTAAAAGATTTATTGCTTATAAATCTTCTTGAATATTAAGTTACAAATATAATTAGCATATTTGAAGTATTGATATTTTAATTGTTTTTCTACAGCTTTTTTTGCGTATGACGGATAATTAGACTTAGATTTGAAGTTTTGAAATTGATTCTAACATCTGTGTCTAAAGTTGGAATCGAATTTGTGTATTCTTAATCCAAAGATCAGAGCACTAATCCTTGGCTGACAATGCAAATTTCATCGAATTAAATAGAACATATTTTCTTTAATTTTTACCTTTATTATTAAATAGACTTATATAAAATCGATTTGCAATAAATACAGTGATAATTATGAATTTATGAGGTAAAATTTTGAATTGTTTCCACGTCTATGATATAAAATTGTTACCGCTACTTATTTATGTGGTAAAAATATTGTAACATTGAACAGCTGGGAAACATAGTAGTGAAAATTTTGTTTTGTAAGCGATTATACTTACATTTCATGTAATCAATGACCGAAGCAGGTGACAAACTTAGTGACCACTAACGGTCGAATAACAACTACAAAGAATGTGGAGGAAAAAACTTTTCCACTTCAAACTCAACCATTAAAGTGAACGAATTCACCACCCTTGAAATTGTGTGACATGAACAAAAGGCAAAAAAAAAAGGAAGAAGTATAAAAAAAGAACAAGTTTTTTTATGTTCAAATGTATCATTCGAATGTTCGAATCGAATATTCGTCTGGAAATCCGAAAAGGTGGAGTTTGAGACCAGCTGCCGGACTTGACAAAAGTCAATCGTGCCGAGCGTGTTCCGGCCAGAGCGAGTCACAGAAGTGGTTGGGTCTAAAGGTCATTTTGTCCAGTTGTGGATCTGTCCAAATGAAATGCATTTATGTGGTTGTGTAACAGAGGAAAGTTAAAAACCAGCTGTTTTGTTTAGAAAAGTCTCCTAGGGTATGACTTAATACCAGAAAATTTTTATTTATAGATCTTCTACGTTTGATGATGAAATTCTAATTAACTTTTGTATCCAACTTTTCAGCTCTTGTGCAAACATTAATAAAGAAAATCACGATCAAATACTGAGAAGTCTAAAAATAAATTATCAACATTTCAGTAAAGGAATTATAGCAAAATAAATAGGTATTATTTGTAATCTATTGATTACAGTTTTGAATATACATGAAATTTATATAGAATGCTTAAAAAATAACATCAATTAAAAAAAACTACCCTGCATGAGTTTTTAAAAAAGTAATATATTTCTAAAATCATACAAAAGAATAAAAATTTAAAAATTTAGTAACAAAGAAATTTTTACCATAACTATTGCTTACAATTACAAATAAATATAGCACTTTTTTATTGATAAAAGATGAGAAAATTTATGTTAAATATGAAATAAAAAGGAATAGACTTAAAACAGGTATTAATTAATGAATGTAGCTATTCAGTTGTTTCTAAGAAATTATGTTAAAATTAACCTATCTCCAACAGTGATTAACAAAACCTGTAATAATTGAAAAAATAAGTTTTGTGATGTTTTATTTTTTCCTATTTCTTTTTCCTTTCTTTTTTTATTTTCCTACTTTCATAACAGCAAATTATGTGAAAAAAATGAACTTGGATAGTCTCAAATAAGTATAACAAAACTAAGTAGCATTTAAAAAAAAAAACGTAAGCGAAAAATAGTGAAAAAAATAAAAAGCATACAAAAATCATTAAATGTAAGTCAATATAAAAGTAATAATATATCAATATATATATTCAAACAAGCGAAGATAAACGAATATACAAATCGTAGAAAATTATCTCTGAAATACTAATTAAAAAATTATTTAAAGTTAAGATTAATTTGCATAAAAAATTATATTGTGAAAGTTTGATGATTTTATAATTATAAGAGAATATTTAAATTTTAAAACTTAAAGAAAGGATGTGACAAAAGACTATTTCTTAAATAAATATATTTATAATTTTATTTAAAATGTTTAGTAAAAGAAATCCATAGAATGAACGAAACAAAATAAAAATACAAACTTGATAAAAGTGGCCAAAAGTAAGAAGAAAATGATTTGATTTAAAACTGAGGGAGATATTTGTGTTCAAATTAAAATTTAAACTTTCACTAAATAAATAGACATGTACCCTTTAGAGAACTTTTTAAACTTAAGCTCTCAAGTTTATTTGTAAGACATTATAAATAAAATTAATAAATAAAATAATAATTTGTTTATTTTTATTGAATTTTTATATAAAGATAAAGAAAATGTATTTTTAAGGATTTTGTGTTTGATTTATACTTCAACATTAAACTCTTTTGAAATACTGATTTTATAATGATCGAAATAACGCAAGAATTTGTTTCTCAGTTTTTTCAATAAAATATTACAATCGTTTTGTAAATTGAAATTAGCATGTTTTATGTGATCGTTATAAGGAAAATCAAGCTAAAGTTCCTTACTTTATATATCTTGCTTCTATTAAATTTAAAACTTTTATTGTAGATTCATTTTAATGCGTGAAAACTTAGGATAAAAGGGGAACGTTTACCAATTCTAATTATTAATTTTCCAATCTTTTCGAACATTTTTTGGGAAGATTCGAAAGTTCATTCTCTATTTTCAGTAAGCAAATTATTGAGTGAAAATAATATAAAACTTATATTATGCAATTTTTACTCATTCCCTTATCAGAAATTATTTTTATCTGAAAATCCCGTGCATTATCGAGCAATTCTTTTTAACCGCAACTGTCACCTGTTATAGTAGTCCTTTTTTGAAAAGTACAACCACATAATTGTATTTTCATTTCCATTTTTGAAGTCAATCTGTGCAAATAGGCATCGAGGTAACATGCTGATGTCAAACCGATATGCGATGCATTTTGAACTTAAAACAATACTCAGTATACTTAGATATTTTATTTTTTTCACACATTTATTACATTTTATTAAATATGTGAAAGAATTTTCATTCTGAAATATAATTTGGGAAAATTTTTTACTCAAATAGTTCAAAAATAAATTCTTAAATGTTAATATTTTATTACATTCGGCAATGGAAATGTCATGTGATTTACGCTCTTTAATAAATATACATATATCTCGCTAAACTTTACTTGTAAAAATTGCTTAATCACATTAAAACATTTTTAAGTTAAATAGCTACTTCAAACAAAAATTTTTAATAATTTATACCATTGAAGTGTTTTCTTTTTTTTTTCAATAAAATAATGTTTTAATTTTTAACGTTAAATAAATTTACGTACAGTGACTTGTAATTTTGAACTCTAGAAATCTTACAAAAGTATTTTAAGAATCAAATGATTTTTTTTATATAGCACATTTTTTTAAAAGACTTTTTTTTCTAGTAAATATTACTTAAATAAACTGACAAATACTCACACACATAAAACATAATAATTTGTATAAAATTTTTCACAATTCATTTTTTTATGAGTTCAGTTATAAATTAAACACCACCTAAAATACTTTGAAAATTGTTTGTACAGAAATTTACAATCTAAACATTTTCTTATATTATTTGAAATAATCCTTTTTGTTGCTAATTACTTATGTATTTTATAAAAAAATTTATATATATAGAAATTTATTCTGTATGGAACTTTCCTTGTATAAACTACTTTGCCTTCCCTATAAAAATACTCGAAATTCCTAAAATATCGAAGCTTATTCTTAGAAAAACAGGTCTTTCAGAAAATTGTTGTGAATTTAGGCAAAATATTATCAAAATCAAATATAATTATTGTTGTTCTTTATGTAAATGTTTTGATTACAAGTATTTTCGCTGATTAATAGATACTTCACGCGAATTTTTAGTGGCATAAATCAACTATAGTTCTATAATTTGTTTCCATGTATTTATAAAACATCAAAAACTATTAATTAAAGAAAATATGCCTAATAGCATTAAATCTTACTCGTTTTCTCTCATATGAAGTGAAAATACTTAAATTAGAGTTCCTTTCAAATAAGAATTTTTGACTTACTATTGAAATACACCTGAAGTGCATTTGCTATTTTCTTTATATATATATATATATATATATATATATATATCATTTAGAATATTCAATGTTATTATTTAATGTAAATAATGAGTCATAATCAATAAGAATATTTAACAAAAATATAAATTGATATTTTTGTGGCAAAAATATTTTTTAAATACATTTTCAGTAATTTATGCACAAACTTTTTTTTACAAAATTTCAATTTGGGTCC